>JANHFT010002321.1:294616-320360 GCA_032467955.1 Pseudoxenodon macrops
GGAAGGAAGGAAGGAAGGAAGGAAGTTTTCCAACATTCACTTCCAGTTTCCCAAAAAAAACTGAATGATGAAGCCAACAAGAGGCTGGAATTCACTCCCGCTCCTTTTGATTTTTTTTTTTTGCCTGATGATCATTCTGTGTCTCTGTTTTGGTAAGGAAATATCTCTGAAACGATGACCCATAGGTCATAGGTTGTCTAGTTTTAAATTAATTTATATTTTAGAGATAGAAGTGTACCACTTTGAATCGTAATGCTTTGAATCAGCAAGTTGATACTTACAACAATGTGAAAAAAATTGAGATTACTCTTCAACCCATTTTGTGTATTCTAAACAATGAAAAACATTAATGTTTACAATTGTTTTACATGCTCAAATAGTTTTCAGTACACAGTTACTGCCTTCAGGTTTAATCTTTGGGAGATGAGTAGAATGTGTCAGAAAATGAAAAATATCTTGTTACCAACTAAGTTTAGTGACAAGAATGTCTATTATTCTGTATCATAAACATTTCAGTTTGTCAGAAAAGGAGAAGGAAAACTGTTTCATCTCACCACATCTGTAGCTGAAGATGATAAGTTGACATCTGAAGTAGTCTGGTAGGCATTCAAAGCTGTTGTGTTGTCAAAGTACCTTCTTGTTGGTATTGCCAACGTAGGCAAGTTAATTCTTCAGAATGTTAAACAATTTTTATGCTATAGAGCATAGATATCAGATATTGGTATCGCTAAAAGTACTAGGCCCACTTCTAAAGTAGTAGACAACAATAAAGCCTATTTGAGTAGTAAAAGCCCACCTTGTGAGATGAGAGGATGCATCACCATCCACATTGTCTCAGGATCATTCTTCTGAGAAAGATATTGTAGCCATGTTGTTCCATGTTGAAAGGAAGTTGTGTCTCATTTTCAGGAAGGACATTATGGACCACAAATCCCGCCAGAGCACAGGTAGTATTTGAAATCACTTAGCTCAGTATATCTTCATCTGATATACGAAGCCATAATGAGAAGCACTTGTCCTTTGCCTAAACCAGTCTCTTGATGTAGTATGGAGCCTTTGGACATTGGAGAAGGCTGTCCAACAAAAGAGTCTTTATGGCACTGGACAGCATCCCTAATGGTGAATCCTGATGGGTACAACCAGAAACCCTTTTTTTAATGATGGAGAAGATCAAAGGATATACACAACGTGTTTTAATTACTTTTAGAGTTTTCTCTCAAATAAACTCTAACATTTCACATTTAGACAGAACCTTAAAGCATTTCATACTGCCTTCCATAAATGTAGCACAGCTACCAGGCTTGGGTATGTAATTTAATAACAATTTTCTCACACTTGGCCTCCATATGAAATTAGTAGCAGATTTTACTTTTATGTTGAGTAGCTTGTTCACATTCTGAGAATGCACTGCAATTTTTCCTGAAATAAAACAATTCATTAAAAAAAAAATTAAATTTCTTCCCAGAGGGCAATCAATTTAACTAAATATAACTTTATTGAAGTTGTAAGTCTTGGCTGAAGCATCAAGCCATTTTGTTTTCATAGTAATGTGGACCTCTTCTATCAAACAACCATACAGCATTTTAGTAAGGAAGAAAAAACATGTCCAATGTCCTAATGTGATTTGCTTTTGAAATTAATATGAATGGATCAAATTATAATCCATAAATGAATACTTAAATACCAATGCTAATATTACAGTCAAAGTAGCAACTGTGAGGAACAAACAATTTCTCCATGGTTTGATTAATCAAATATCTTACCATTTGGGTTCTTTGGACTATCTGTCTGTTTGTTTGTTTGTCTGTCTACCTATCTTTCTGATTGTGAGTACTTGATTTACAAGTGCATTTTAAGCACATTAAATTTTACTGGCAATGTTTAGTGAAAATCTGAATAAGGAATAACAAAATTGCTAATAGTAAGAAATGCACCTTTATGTATCTGTTTGTGTGTTGAAGGATATGTTGAATCAGAACAGCTGGAGTGCACACAGCTGGACTGTGAACTAGATTTTTTTTCTTTTTTGCTGATCAGGGCGTGTACTCATAATTCTGAATGTTGTTAGGAGAAAAAGAAGTTCTTCTTAGAAAGTTTACAATTAACAATACAGCAAGAACAACCCAGAACTTGAACAATTTAAGGAAAATGAACAAAAATACACAAACAAGCTGATTTCTTCCAAAATCTCTTAAAATCTCTTAAAATTTAATTTTTAACAAGAGATATATGGATGAGATCAGAGTGGGAGCAAAATGGAACAGCCATCAACTCACCACCTGTGTATTTTATTTCTTTCAGCTGTCACTTGGACTTCATTATGTATTTGCACTGGGGCCACAGAAAAAGGTAAGATTACTGAACTTTTAAAATTTGGTCCTTGACAGGGAACAGTGGGAGATGATGAGGCTAAATTGCAAAAAAATAATTAACTGTGGTAGCTTTGCCAGAAATGCATATCGTATTTCAGGCATCTGGGGGGGGATTTTAACCCTGAATAAGGAGGAAGTGGGTTGAAATAGTAATGCTGTGGAGTTTGAACAAAGCATGTCATACAGTTCAGTCAATGGATTACTTACTATTGCTTCCTATATATGTTGTGTGTTTGTATTTCCTGTTACCAGTAGAAGCATGTGAGAACCTGACTGTGTGTAGATTCATACTAAACAAAATGCTAACTACTCAGTAATAAGATATTTTTAAGCACGCAAGTGCAGATACTTGAAAAGTATTAAGATAAGGAAAGATCAACCATTCAAAACTTAATACATCTGTAGATACTGATCATTTGAAAACATCTGCAAAATGGATTGCCTATAACAGGAACAAAACAATGGCAACAGGTAAACCATATGTGAGAAAGGATAGCAGTACAAAAAGGTTTCCTATAGAGGCATCCATGTGGTTTCTAGCTGTCAATACTCACCATGTACAAACTTTACAGAGTGACTGATAAGAGCTGGGCCTTCTTATTTCTAATATGACACAGGATATGCTTTAAAAAAAGGTTCAGCAGCAGCGGTTAATCAGTATGGTTACAGCTTATCTTGGAAAGCTGCCCACAATTGAAATGGGGGTGAAAGAAAATCTCCAAAGATTAGACTTTCTGTTGGTTTGAGATGTTATGATTTGGTGGTATCTCTTAGGCACATATAAAGAAAGGATCATTTGAAGCTGAGCTCACTACAACATCAAAGAGATGACTATACAAGATTTTTTAGGGCTAAAAACAAAGCAAGCAAGTATATTTATTTGATCTTCCAATAATTTCTAATTTTTAAATCCTTGCGGAGAGTTAAGAAACGTAAGTGCATATTTATCTAGAATGGTATAAAAGACATCAAGGGGAAGTGACCTTTTTAATATCTGGAGGCGACCGTTTTGTTGGAGAGTTATAATCAATGTACACAATATTTATAGCTACTGAAAAAGAAATGCCCCTAAGCATATATTAAGAAGCTGATAAAATGCAGCAGGTGAGTATTATGAAAGAATTATTTTTTTAAAGCAATTGCTTTTCTTTCTCTCATTTCTTACTGCATACTCCGCTCAAGTGAAATTGCTTTGAAGACATTTACATTGTGGCAGATTGTGTTATGACATTATGAAGATATTAACAAAACCATATGCTGTTTGCTTTTATATTCTGATAACAAATCTGCTAATTCCACAGTGGATAGGGGATGAGCAACCAGGAAGCTGCCTGAAGGTATCTAATTAAGGAGAAAAGAAAGTCTTAAAAGAGCAAGAAAGAACTTTCTCTTTGTGATTTTTCTTTCTTTCTGTTTACCAAGATAGATTGCAGTTCCAATTAAAGGAACTTTCATGGGTTGGTTTGTTGGTTTGAATTGCACTTTCATGTTTCTTGTAAGGAAGACAAGATGAAAGGATTGCCAGCAGTATCCATAGCTGCCTTGTAGTTGTTGCTTATGAATTAAGTTAAAGGCACAAAAATAAAAGTTACCGAGAACTCAGATGTTACTTTTGGCAAAGAACATGGAACTAAGAATGCATCATCATATACTCCCACATTTCATTATGCACATCTGTCAAAAGTCCTTGGATAGATTTCAAGGAAACATTCTCAGTTGGTAAGCAATTAGAGAGAAGTTGTAGATTCAACTGTTCTTCCATCTTCCTCCTGAAATTCGGCCTGTGAACAAACTATAAAAATCCATTCCTCTCATTTTCTTCACTTTCTTCCTCCAGCAGTATGTTATATTTTAATTTGGACATCATACCAATATTGCTGAACCTACCAAAATATTTCACAAGAGCAGGTGGGTTGAACTAGGAAACCTCCAAAACTCCTTTCACCTCTGTTATTCTGTATTCTGTAAGATGTAGAATAACAGACCAAAGTATTTTGAGAAAGCTAAATAGTTTTCCGGAATTCAGAGGGAAGATGTGTGTGTTCCCTGACATAGAGGGCTTAATGTGAAGAACCAATCAGAAACAGAAGCAGCATGAAAATTTGGTTCCTTGGGAGAAACCCAGAATAGATTTGCTCTGCTTTGACTAGATGATGCTTTATTGTTCATCTATGTCTATATTGCTTAACAGAGATTAAAAAAAGATGCATGGTAACTTTGCAACACCAATGCAAATGTACCTTTTTTCCTGGATAGAATATATACAGATACCTAGGCACAATAGGGCAAAAATGTACTACTGCATAATGTTTTCAAGTCATTTTCCTTTTATTTAAGAGCTTCATGTTACTTTTTGTTCAAAGGATGTGGAGACAAGCAATGCCAAAACACACAGCCATTTTCTCTGTCATAATTCAAAAATTCATTTGCACAATGAAAGAGAATTCTCTTTTCCTATCTCTTTTCAGATTTTCTGAAGTCTGAATTTTCTAACATATTTTATTTTGATTTAATTTAATCTAAATATTTTAATAAATGACATCACAGTTGGAGAACTGGTTTTTTTATTTTTTATGTTAAAATGAAAGAATAGAAAATCATATACTATTGATAGTCTTTAAAAAATCAGCTGTTCATACTCTGTTTGACTATTTTGTGAGTAGTTAATGAAAAGAGATAAAATTGTCCAGGTACAAAAACCAATGGAATTGAAATTATACTTTACAATATACAGGATGTTCCAAAAATCAGTCTCTGTAGACCAATCACAATATTCATTCATTCATTCATTCATTCATTCATATCCCACCTTTATTTTTTAACAAATAACTCAAGGTGGCAAACACATCCAACACACCTTCCTCCTCCTATTTTCCACACAACAAAAACCCTGTGAAGTGAGTTCTGCTAAGAGAAAGTGACTGGCTCAAAGTCACCCAGCTGGTTTTCATGCCTAAAGTGGCACTTGAACTCATGGTCTCTTGTTTTGTAGCCTGATGCCTTAACCAAGCTCGCTTTCTCAGCAAATTTTTTTACTGTACTTACGGATGTTCAAAGGTTATGTATCAAATGAGTAAGTGTTTAGAAGACAATGGGAACCACACAGTGGTGAAGTCCAATTTTTTTTAACTACCGGTTCTGTGGGCGTGGTTTGGTGGGCGTGGCAGGGGAAGGATACTGCAAAATCTCCATTCCCATCCCACTCTAGGGAAAGGATAATGCAAAATCCCAATTCCCTCCCCACTCCTGGGGGAAGGATGTTGTAAAATCTCCATTCCACCCCACTCTGGAGCCAGCCAGAGGTAGTATTTGCCAGTTCTCTGAATTACTCAAAATGTCTGCTACTGGTTTTCCAAACTATTCAAAATTTCTGCTACCAGTTCTCCAGAACCTATCAGAACCTGCTGGATTTCACTCCTGGAACCACACTGAACAGGGGCCTGACATTTAGTACACTCTGTGTATTCCTCATCTCTTATACATTTGAGCCCAAGTGAAACGTCCCAATACCCCTCCAGAATGTTTATGATTGGAGACACGTAATTGCCAGTTTTGCCTAAATAGTTTTCTATTTCTTCACCAATATCATTGTATTTTTTATTCAGAGGTATCAATAGGACTCCATTTTTCAAGGGAGGTAAACATATAGTTTTGAAATTTTGCAGGTTTGTGCATGACCTATGCATTCATAATGGTTCATTGGAAAGTAATATGCTAGGAGAGGAGGTAAGAAGTCCACCAGGAATTTTTGGCTGATATCTTATAATGGGGTAGCTTTTTTGTCTAGTTTAGTGATGGAACTGCATTTAGGAAGAAATCATTATCTGGTTGGTTTAAAAAGGATGTCTCTATCGAGATTGATTGAAAATTTGTTCCAGATGCAGAGAATGCAAATACTGTGATGTGCATTAGATGGTATGAAAAAAATTGCAGGGGTTAATCACATGGCATGGCACTTTGTCCTTATTAGAAAACCAACAATGAATAACAGAGACTTGACAAGCTGCGGCAAACTTATATGAACAATTAATTGGTGAACTGATGCAATGTTTTACATTTGCTAGGGCTTATTGGTACTCTAATGTATCTTCGCTCACTAACCATCATCCATAGCCAAGAATGTTGGCAGCTTACAAATTAATTTAGGAGAGTATATAAAGTCTTCAGCAATAATTCACTAAAAGTGGTCACTTATTGGTGCATAATATTTTGAAATGCTACAAATCGTTCCTTAGGAAAAAGAAAAACAAGGACAGTAAGGATGTGTGGATACCACAGATTGGTGCAGTTAAGAAAATTCTTTGTTCATGCTTCACAGCTATAGATCTAAAAAAAAAAACTTTACCAAATACTAGTAAAGAGGTCCCAATTGACACTTATGAGGAACACTTTCAAATATTAAATACTGTGATAGAACAAAAATGTACATAGGACGCTACCTCCTTTGCTATGTTGCACTTTTGGCCACTGGTGTGTCTATTAGAACAGATTAAATGTATAGAATCTCTTAGGTCAGGAAAGGCCAGTGATTAAATGCTACCTACTCGGTCCATTTCGGGCAAGTAGGTAGCGGCGACTGCTGGTAGTTTGGAGAACCGGTGGTGGACATAGCGCAAGGGTCCGCCCACCTGCCTGAACATCACCATTTCTGGGGGTTTTACCCTCTGCGCATGCACAGTGGGTGAAAAAGTGTGTGTGATGAAGGCACACACACGAATCGTGAGTTTCCAATCCAGTAGGGAATGTAAGTAGATTTCACTGCTGGGAAAGACCCCAAACTGTGATTAGAGTTCCTTAAGAAATATTCCAGTTTATGGGCATCCCTTCTTGTCTTTGGATACATCAACCAAACAGAAAATATCTCTAAGAATTTTAAGTATGATATCTATGTCTATTCATAAGAAACACATTCAACAGGATTCATGTAACTACAGACCTATTAGCTTTTTGACTGTAACAGCTAAAATTTATCCTAGACATTTGAACCAAAAGACTGTATGGACAGAAGGAATTTTTGCTAGAGGAAGATAGTTTTTACTTGGACTGGAGCAGGAGGAATTTCAAATAGGGTGCCCAACATTAGACAGCATTTTTATACTGCACCATCTGATAGAAAAATACATTTACAAATAATTCTCCTTTTTGGGGGGCATTTCCCAGTTTAAAATCAGGTTTATTGTCTCAAATTTTAGTCTAGTCTTATACCATTTCAGAGAAATGATTGTCCAATCTCTTCTTTAAAATCTCCAGTTTTTGGGACACCCACAACTTCTGGAGGCACAACTTCTCACTGTCAGAAAATTTCTCCTTAGTTCTAGGTTAAATCTCTCATTGACTAGTTTCCACCCATTGCTTCTTGTCCTGCCCTCAGGTACTTTGGAGAATAGTTTGACTCCCCTCTTCATTGTGTCAGCCTCTTAGATTCTGGAACATTGCTATCATACCACCCTTAATTCTTTTCATTAAACTAGACAATTCCTACCACCATTCTTCATATGTTTTAGCCTCCAGAATCCTAATCATCTTTGTTGCTGTTCTCTGCACTCTTTCTAGAATCTCAATATCTTTTTAATATAGTGGTGACCAAAGCTGGATGCAATACAAGAGGCAACAGCATTGGAGAAGATTCTAAAATCTATTTTTCTTTTCTACATTTATTCTAGGCATCACAATACTTTACTGCATGAATTCCATCAAGGGATTCTGAGAAGTCAAAAGCACATGCTTTAAAACAGGCCTTTTCTAGAAGCTTTAGAAACCTTTTGTCCTCTCTGAAATGTGAGGAACTGAATGTACTTGCTTTTTCTTGGGTTTCTGCTTAAATATAATACTGTTGGAGGCAAACGTATTTTCTCTTTCTCCCTCTCTCGGTGTTCTTGAGAGAGGAAATCTGACATGAGCAGCTGTTACTAAAGCAGGCTTTATAACTTTCAAAGAAAGCAGATTTATTTGAGGAACTATGTTACAGAGATAGGCAAGAACTTGTAACACCCAACTTCCTACTAGGAAGAAAGAGAGAGATGGAGTACACCATGCAGGAGTGCCTTGGAAGGAAGTGACCTGAGAACAGCATTCTCTTAGACAAAGAGCAGCCAGAGTGACAGACGAAGAGGAGAACATGGAGTAGACCATTTTCTATCTATGCAGCATCGCTTCTTGTGGTCAATAGGTTATGAGATTCTGGAAAGTCACTTCCACCAGACTCAAAAGTACTGTATAACAACAAAATTACAGTTCCATTAACATTTCCCTTGGAGAGTGCAAGGCTTTGTCTGAGGCCACACAGATATCCAGTACAACATTAATCAAAGTGCATTGTTCTCAACATGTCATTTTACTTTTTCGTGCTAAACTATTCTTAGCTATTTTAGATGAAGTGTTAGTTGATGTTACTACTGTTTATTATTTTCTATCTGTATTTAAATATAGGCAAAATTAAAAGATGACAATGGCTGTTTAAAGCATAAATCATTTCAATGTAAATCCAGATAATACTGTATATACTCACACAAAGATAGGTTTACTTGGTTGGCTAAACTGAAGGGTCACTTTTAAAATGATTTTTATACTTGTTTGTATGATTTTAAAAATATCATCCAACAAACTAATACTGGCAGTACCTTTCTTGAAGTATAGAGTCATCATTGAAACATTGAAATTACTGCTGCTTTTTTAACTCAATCATCTTAAAGGTACACATAAATTATTTTTACTTTCATGAACACACAGAACTGCTAAAGCATATCAATCTCTTTAGCAATGCTTATAGAATAATTGCTGTCATTTCTTCTCTAGTCACCTTAACCCAAACTATACTTATTGCCATGCAAGTATTTGAACAGACTGTAATGATGAAACCGTTAAGGCCAACCTCTTCAACACATTCTTCGGTTCAGTCTTTGTAAACAGCAACGGCTCATGCCCCACATTTCCCAATTGCACCACAACTGATCACAACGATCTACTACACGTCGATTTCACAGAAGGTGCCGTTGAAAAAGCACTACGCAACCTAAAACCATCTCTATCGATTGGCCCTGATGGATTATGTGCCTACTTCTTAAAAAAGCTCTCAATCACCATAGCAGAACCTCTAAGCATAATCTATTAAATATCCTTCAGAACCAGCTCCTTGCTTAACTTATGGTCTCTAGCCATGGTCATCCCTATCTTCAAAAAGGGTGACCCCAGCCTAGTTGAAAATTACAGACCAATCTCATTATGTTGCGTCACCTGCAAAGTCATGGAATCAATCATAAACCAATTCATTACCCTCTACTTAGATACAAACAACCTGTTCTCCAGAAAAAAATTGTCCTGCAATCTGCAACGCTTACACTAGAAAAACATATGAACATACATTCACAACTTGACCAGGGTAAAGCAATAGACGCAATTTATATAGACTTCTGTAAAGCTTTTGTTTCAGTGGTTCATGACAAACCACTTCTAAAACTAAAATATTATGGCAATTCCGGTTCCCTGCATAAGTGGATAGCTGTGTTGCTATCAAACAGACAACAAGTAGTCAAAATAGGAAATGCCCTATCAAACCCTGCACCAGTTAGCAGCGATGTCCCCCAAGGGAGCATTTTAGGACCCACACTTTTTATACTTTACATAAATGACCTTTTCAATCATATTACAAGCAACTTTGTTCTCTTTGCTGATGATGTAAAACTATTCAACACCACCGACAATACTGTTAGACTACATGGTCAAACAATTGGCAACTCCAAATCTCAACCAACAAATGTTCTACTTTACATATTGGCAAAAAAAATCAGAACACAAAATACAAGCTGGGCAGATATGATCTTGTACATGACCCTAACTCTATCAAGGACCTTGGAGTACTCATCTCAAATGCCAAAAAGGCATTAAAAGTTGTTAACTTAATCTTGCATAGCTTCTTCTCTAGTAATATTGAAATGCAAACTAGGGCATACAAAACTTTTGCTAGACCAATCCTTGAATACAGTTCATCTGTCTGGAACCCACATTGCATAATAGATATTAATACAGTTGAGCGAGTCCAGAGTTATTTCATGAGAAGAGTCCTCCACTCCTCTACTCGCAACAAAATAGCTTATTCCACCAGACTTGAAATTTTAGGCTTAGACAATTTAGAACTGTGCCATCTTCCATATGACCTAAGTGTAGCACATAAAATCATCTGCTACAATGTCCTTCCTGTCAATGAATACTTCAGCTTCAACCAAAATAATACATGAGCAGACATAGACACAAACTTATGGTTAACCGCTCCAAACCTGATTGCAGAAAATACAACTTCAGTAACAGAGTTGTCAATACCTGGAATCCTCTGTGGTTTCTTCCCCAAAACTTTAACCTTAGACTGTCTACTCACCCCATTCCTAAAACGTCATTAGGGGGCGTGCACAGACCAGAACCGGCTCTGTGACATCACCAGCAGCTTACTACCTACTTGGCAGAACCAGTCTGAAGCGGTAGGAACCCACCTCTGAACTGGTCCAAAATACAGTGGTGTGCACCCTTGCTGTGTGAGATACACTGGCTTCTAGTTTCCTTCTGGGTGCGATTCAAGGCCTTTACCTTTAAACCCCTCCATGGCATAGGATCAGTCTATTTGTGGGACTGCCTCTCCCTAAGAATTTCTGCCCTTCTCATTAGCTCAGATAGAGTTGACACACTCCAGGTGCCTTTTCTATGGCTGCCCTTATGAAGTTATCCCATTATTCAGCAGGCCCCCATCTTCCTAGCCTTCCTGAAAGCCGTTAAAACCTGGTTTTTCCCCCAGACAATGGAGTAGAGTGGTGGGGGCTACAGAGGGTTTTTGGGAGACCCTAAGAGATTGATTGAGGTGCTGGGCTTTTAGGTTTTATTTGGTTTTAATACTTTTAGTGTTGTTATGAGCTGAGAGTTATTTTAAGACAGGCAGCCATTTAAAATTTTAAAATAAATACATTTCGGCATCAGCTATCTAAAGACAGAGAATTTAAATCTTTTAAAAGGAGTTAAAAGGAAGAAGAAAGCAAAAGGGAGACTTTAGCTGTGTTGCCAGTCTCTGCACGGTAATTCTGCTCAGGGCAAATAAGGCTCTAAGAAATCATTTTTGCTTGTTCTTCATTCTATAAGAGTGAATTAAATAAATAGGCATAGATAAAAAGTATGGCTTTAGTTATACTTATGCAAACTCTGAATTTAGAAGACAATGAAAAACAGCAACACTGGTTATTCTAGGAGAGTTTTCTTATACAATGCAATCAGAATCAAAGCTTTGAGATTTAGCATTTCTTAAACCTCTATTTGCTAGGGAATATATATAGCAGTTTCTTCTCTGTAAAGTGGAATGCATAGATCACATTCTAACTATAATATTTCCTTAATCTCCAAAAATGTTTTCTGTACTCCTTATTCGTTGACATACCATTGAGCATCTAACTATAGACCTATATTATACATTAATCCTTGAGTACAACTGCAGATGAATTTATTGATAACAATACTGGCCTTGGAAGACTGAGTCAACCTTGAGTCAGTCAGGATAGAATTCCTGGCAGTGGGCAGAGTTCTAAACACAGCTATCATGGCTCCTTAAAAACAATATTAAAAAACAGTTCAAAGGTTAAATGATAATAGTAACAGAAGTTTAAAAAGGTCAAAAAATAGAAATATTCTACATTCTTTCAATCCTGCCCTTACAAGGAAACTTTCTACATATACTTTCATTTGTGTCAACAAATAGAAATAATTAACAACATCATAGTGTAGGATTTACTTACAGAAAATTTATATTTTCTGCTAAGATTTGTTTGCATTGTAGAAAGTTAGCACCCACCCTTCTCCTAGAATAACAAAATATTCTAGGAAATATTAAAGAGGAAGAATATTATACCTCCCTGGATGAGAAAAGGAGAAACATGCTCTTAGAAAGCTGCCCCCAGCTTTGTTAATAGCCCCAGAAAGACTGTTGCCAACCTATCTACAAGACAAAAGACTGTGCCAGCTTATCTACAAACAAAAGACCTTCACCCTCAGGACATAATACTCTACTCATCTCACCACATGGCACCTGGGAAATTTGCATCACCCAGCAAGGTTCAACCAAGCCTGGGACTCAAGACAGCCTACAATGTTATCCCTGCATGGAGCCTGACAACCAATCAGAATACATGCCCTTGCCACAGGAACAGAAAGCAAGCTCAAAATCCAAGAGAGGGTCTCCCCACCCCTCTCTCCCTCCCCCCCACCCATGTGCTCATTTGCCCAAGACTCAAAAAAACCCATGTGGTCCTGTCCAGGGGTGGGTTCTAACTTACCTCGCCGCTGGTTCACTGCCTCCCACATCGGAAAGGGAGCATGGGAAGCTGTAGCTCTAGGGTTGTGACAGGAAGCCCCCTGGGAGATTTAGGAGATTTGCTCAAGGCTTAGGATGAATGGCAGATGCCTGTCCTGACTAGTAAGAAGAAGGTGTGAGAAAATTGTGTAAAGAGTGGGCTTTGCTCAGGAATGAACCTGGAAAACCAATTTGGCTAAATAAAAGTACTTAAAAGAAAAGGGAAATATATAAATAGGAATGTTGGTGTTTTTGTTTGTTTGTTTGTTTGTCTCTCTTCCTCTCTGTCTTCCATGCAACCATGTGATATGTTTGTTAAGATTTGTGCCTTCCCTAATTTAACTGAGATTTATGGTGGGAATGACCAGGGTGTGTAAACCTTAGAGATAAATGTAACTATTAAATTCTCTGATCCCAAGGAGAAAAAAAACAAGTACATTGTTAGAAATAATGTTGAATTAAGGAATGGAAATGCCTTCACACTAAGCCTGCCTCACCAGCAGAACAGACTGAAGTTTCCTCCCCTCTCTGTACTTTTAAGAATAGCCGAAGGTTATGAGGGAATGTTTTAAGTTCATTTACAGAAAAAAATCATTCTTTCATTTACTATATGGTTTTATATGTACATCCTTTTTCTGAAGCATGTGAATCCAGCTTTTTTTCTCATCTGTGATGTCCCCATTTTATTATAACTGGTCTATTTAATAACTGAGGTGCTGATTTCTTTCCCCCCCAAACCCTGCCTACAAGCTATCTACCCACCCCCACTCTATCTCTCCATCTCTTATCCTCTTACAATGTCTTTCCTGGGAGGATTACCCACAAAGGGGAGAGGGGGCCTTGTTCTCATGTCTTTCAGCCCTGCACAGATGACTCTGCAACCTGTGGAAGCAGATCGTGCTTATGCGGCCTCCAGAGGAGACCTTCCATCCATTTGAGCCAGGAATTGGGTTTGGATCCAATCCTCCACTGGAAAGTCATCAGAGCAACCAGAGTGCAGCAAGCCTTCCCAAGCCCTTACCACAAAGCCAAGCCTAATGACACCCAGCAGTAATGAAAGAAAAGACCTTGAGATGGACAAATAAAGACTAAAACGCTCTTTTCAATCCCCAGAACACAGCTGGAGAGGCTATGAAAGAGGGTGCAAATTCGTTGTAAAGTTATATTTCTTTGCTTCATTCACAATTGTAACTGATCAGTTAAATTGATTCTTGGAGGGATTGCATTTGGGAGTGGTTGGCACAGCAAATTCTGAAAACCCTGGCCTTCTGTTTGGTGGGAGGGAAATTTGTCCAGAATGTCTGTGCTGCTTGTATTTTAAAAGTAGCTGCATACACATGCACACACACAGAGAAACATACACACCATTCAGAATCAGACTGAAGCTATCCCCTTCACCTACTTCCACACAAAGCTTCAACTAGTTTTTTTTTTTTTGCTCTGTGGCACTAAGGCCCAAGCAGTCATATCTCCCTGCTAATTCCATGGGGGAGGAAACATTCCCCTCAGGCAATTCCCTCACTGAAGAAGTAGCAGAAAAGACTCCAAGCCCTGACTGTGATTCACAAATGATGCTGCCCAGCTGCCCAGTAAAAGCAGGATATGTTGCACTGGTGGTCTCATTAGTAGGAGTCCCAAGGCTCATTGTGTGTAATTTTAAAAATACTAAATAGCCTGAATTGTAGACTTTTTAACCTCAATTTGGCCTCACTAAAGTAAGAGGTAGGGCAGGTTCAAGAAACAACCCTTGAAAGGGGCAGGCTGTAATTTAAAGGAAAACCATGGTTGTGATGAATTTTGGGACTTGTGCTTGCTTGAAATCTGACTGGAAGGTCACAGAAAGCGATATCAAACATCTGAAATTAATTGGCATAGAAAATTGGATATTGTAAAAAAATTTCCAGAACTTTTGCCCTGGCTTCTAGACCTTCATGGTTGAAAGCTCTCCTTTTGGGAGCTACTGAAAGAATCCTTTTCCTTCTTCTTCTATCAATGCCTTCCCCTTTGCATCAGAAAAATTAAAAGCACCCATCAAGTGTCCCTGATCTGATCAATTTTTAATCTTTTGCCAAGAACATGTGTGTCCTACTCACATGTTTTGGGGAAAAGGGGGGGATTATAGGTAGTATCCACATCTCTTCTAGAAAAATGTAGTATTTTAGGAAATATTAAAAAGGGAGAATATTATATTTCCCTGGACAAGAAATGGAGAAACATGTTTTTTGACAGGAAACAGACTCACTCTTAATAGCCCCCACCATTCTCAATAGCCCACAGCTAGGTCTATTCATAGACAAATCACCCAAGATCCAACAAAGGTAGGATTAGCCCTCTACCCATCTAGCAACAGAACCCCTCCACATGGCACCTGGGAAGATTACATCACTCAGCACTTTGGACATCGGACAGCCTAGAGTTGCCCGTGCATGGCCCCATGAGAGTCTGACAAACAATCAGAATACAAGCTCAAATTCAAAAGCCCAGAGAGGGTATAAAACTCAGGCACTCTCAGCATCTCCTCCCTTATTTTCTTCACCCAACACCTCAAAACCATGTGATCCTGTTCATCATTAAACCATCTTTCCAAACAGCTACCATTGTTTCCAGTGTCTTTTTCCCCACTTGGAACTGAACCGAGATGGACATTTCTTCCAACAAAGACCATGATTTTTATGCAGGACAATGCTCTATCACATGCATCGACATACTCCACTCCACTCTAGTAAAGGCCTTAAAGATGAAAGATTTTTTTTAAATGTCAGAAATTTGTACATTTTGAGTTGTTTGTTCATTATTCTCACTTTAACAGATGCAAATAAACAAGTGAGATGGGCAAATTTTTGTTTTTTATTTAGTTGCATAATTTTGCACACTACCGCATTAATAGTTGCCCAATAATTGTGCACACATAGATATTCTCCTAAGAAAGCCAAACCCTCACTTTTACTTTCTTAAATACTCAGGTTTGTGGTTTCATAACATTTTGGATTGACAAAGGGCACTGTAGTTATTCAATGATAACATTAATTCTCCAAAATACAAATTGCCTAATAATTGGGTAGTGTTGTTTTTGAGCCTGATAGTCAACAGAAATGTAGGCTGGCATAAATTATGCTTCTCTCTGCCAATCTACATTCTGCCTCAAAAACAAGGCCAGCAAATGCTGCTTTTATTATTTTAATGTGGGACAAGTTAAGTAAAAGCATTAATGGATTCCCTTGCTTTGTTTTCTTACCCATAGGAAAAACCTGTAATATCATTGGTGACAGAACCAGAACCACACAGCTCTCTTTCCCAATTTAAATTGACTTTCTGTGCAGAATGCAATAAAAATCTTCTCAAGAGAATGATAGTTTGGATTTTTAAACATAGATTTAGGATTTTTCAGAAGAATGCTAAATTCTTATACATTTAAGGAGCTCGTGTTAGATCTGATAAATACTTTGGAAACCAGTGGTTAAGGATTACATGAGCATATGCCTCATCAGAAGGTAAATACCTGGTGTCTCTGATATTATACCTTGCAACTGAAAAATACCATTAATTTTATCTACTTTGAAAGGCTGATATATGAATATATACATAATGTAAAGTCTTATCTGTTGTTCATGTCTGCCTCTCTTCCTGCTTTTGCCTGTTTCATCCCATTTTGATAGTTAACAGTTTTTGATGTTTGCTAATGTTTACTAAATAAACATCAAGCTTATTTTTACAGTGGAACTGAGTTGGAGTCTATTTGCCTGCTTTGATCTGGATATAGAGATTGACAGGAAATTTGTTAGCTGCAAACTGAACTGGAAATTACCTATGACAATTTTGCAATGCACAATTCCTCTATCATTCCTTAAGTAAACACATATCCACAAATATTATAGCCTTTTGACATAAAAGGTCTTTTTGTCTGTACATTTTTGATTGTTAAGGAATCTTTCAAAAGCTGAATCTCGCAGCAATCCTAACAAGAACATGTTTGTTTCTTAATATTATATAGCCCAATAAAATATGTCAACTTTTTAAAGTCTGTTTTCAGAATTGCACATTTTTTATGCACTTATTTTAATTTAATCTATTGTTTCTGAATATTTCTCTACCAGTTGTTGCTTTTAGGATGACTTTGTAAATGGTAAACTTTCAGTGTGTTGGGAGAAATATCTATCTGGTTCAGTTCCAAGCAGGGAGAAAGACACTGGAAACATGGAGGCTGATGGCAAACCTGGTTTAATGGTAAAGCAGAATCACTAAGCACGTGTGATTCTGGGTAGCTGGTCACATGGAGTTGAGAATGAGGTTTATTTATATCTTCTCTTGGGCTTTGCCCTTGAGCTTCCTGTTCCTGTGCAAAGACATGTATTCTATTAGCTGTTGTAAGGATCATAGCTAACCTTGTAGGTTGTCTGATAAGTTTGGTTGAAGCCTGGAGAGTGATGCAATGTCCCCAGGTCAGAGATGGGTTTTAAATCTTCTTACTGCTGGTTCGCTCAGGGGCACACTGCGGTCACACACACGCTTTGCGCAAGCGTGCTCATGCACAGTGCTTTTAAAAAGCTTCTGTGCATATGCAGAAGCAAACTCCAAGATGGTGGCACCTATGACACCACCAAAAGAACTGGCTCAGAAGCGTGGCATGCCCAGGTTACTAATTGTTCTACCAAACTGTGCCGGTAAGTTACTAACGGTTCAGTAGAACTGGACTGAACCATTAGGAACCCACCTCTGTCCCAGGTGATTGTGCCATGTGGTGAGCTCTGCTGATAGGTAATTATATTATGTCCTGGAGGGTCATGTCTTAATCCCATCACCCTGGACCTGAAGGTCTTTTGTCTTGTAGATAAACTGACCCATTCTTTCTTAATGGGCACCAAATATCTGCTGGGGGCAGGGAGCTGGGGCTGAGTTTCTGGTTCCCTTCAGATTTCCATTTTTCTTTTAGGGGAAATATAATATTCTGCCTTTTTAAATATTTCTCAAAATATTTCATTCTTGTAGGAGGGGTGACTTCCATCAAGTGTATAATCAATTCATTTTAAGACCCATTGTTTCCACTTCTAGACAATGAAGCTCTTAACTTTTTGAGTTTAATATATTTTTAAATTTCATTCTTTGTACGAAAGTACGGAAATTCAGGAACCCAAATAACAGAAAAGTTTGATTATTTTAAAACTAGACCTGGATATTATGTCAGCTTTTTCCTTTCCTTTCCTTTCCTTTCCTTTCCTTTCCTTTCCTTTCCCTTTCCTTTTCCTTTTCCTTTTCCTTTTCCTTTCCTTCCCTTCCCTTCCCTTCCCTTCCTTTTCCTTCCTTTCCTTGATAGAATTTCAGATATTTCCCTATTGCAGACATTAGTTACAAGCAGAATAATGCATAATATAATTACAGCATCGTTTGCTTGCTTTCATACTAGGAGAAGAGAACAAAATGATAGTTTGCCAGCTTTTTTTCTTGTAACATCTAGCCATGCCTTGAAACCTGATATTTTCAGTTAATCCATACAATAATCTGATATCAGTTATTGGTGCTTCCTAGACCATTATTTCTTTTTTAATCAAAAACATTTATTAAACTTTAAAATATTAAAATACAAATACATCTTTGATGAAAATACGTCCATAATAATTAAACAATTCAATATCGTTCTGACAGTACACAAATCTTAACTCTATTCATATATTCTCAGATATTCCTATTTGATCAAATATATACAAATACAGTTTATGTCTTATTTTGATCTATATATTTCCTATTTTTATTTTCTATCCATTGATCCCAGTTTTCCCAAGTTGAGTAATATTCCGAGTCTTCCTTATTATTTAATTCTATAGTAAGTTTGTCCATTTCTGCACATTCAATTTTTTTTCCAGATTATTATATACTCTGTCGGTATAGTGGACATTTTCCAAGCTTGTGCGAGTACAATTCTCGCTGCTGTAGTAATATGAATAATTAAATATTTAATCTTTTTAGGATATTTTCCTTTAATAATAGGCTACTCATTAAATTTAAATAAACTGCAAAAGCACAAAACTATCCTCCAAATTTGTGACTATTAGAATGCCATTCTTGCGTCTTTCTGAAAAATTTCTAGCTTCTATAAACTATTCTATATCATCGTGTGCGTTTTTACTCCAGATATGTACATGTTTAAATAGAACCACTTGTAGGCTCTATCTTTGTTATTATATCTTTGATTTTCACAGTTGCATAAGCTCCTATCAAAATCTACAAACCCCCAAAATCAAGATTTATTACACATATACGGTAATCACTTTGCAGTTTTCTAGTTTTCAATTTTAGTTTGTTAATCAGCAATGAAGCTTGGTGAAATTAAAAAAAAATATTACAAAATCTCTATGACCAACCCAGACTGGACCCTGCAACATTTCCTAAGAAATGTTTTGAAAAAAAACCCATTAAGGCATAATAAAGGCAAATGGGAGTTAATAGATAAGAGGAAATAAATCATATTAACTTCAGTTGCTGGAATTTGGGCTGAAGGATGAAACAAATGATTTAATTGATATTTACTAGTCTCATTATGGTATTTTGGAAGGATAGCTATCACTGCAAGCAACACTGCCATCTACTGTCTCAGCTACACTGTGATTTTCTTTTCTTTTACACTGGCACCTACAGTTACTGTTGCATGCAAATGCCAGATGATTGCCACTTTCTCCTTCTAGCTTTGAAATGTAGGGTTGGATCTGAACAATTATTACAAAACTTTAATAGAACAGAAAGCTGTGGAATCAACAGCAAGCAACATATTGTCAAATATAGTACTCACCACAATGCCCAGCCTACATGAACCTTTGTTGGCTAGGCACCGAACCAACCATTATAATTTGCACTGATATTCCAATTTTTAGTGTGGGAGCAAAATGTGACTGACTTTGTAGGTGGGCTGTTATTTTCTGACTATACTTATTTCTATTTATTTATTCTATTTAAGTCACAACAGTCCTATAAGATAGGCTTAAGAAACCAGTTCAAAGTCCACTTGTGAATTGATGATTAAAATCAGTATCTGCAGATAAATCAATAGCAATAGCAATAGAACTTAGACTTACCGTATATCCTGCCCCATAGTGCTTTACAGCACTCTTGGGCAGTTTACAATGTAAGCATATTGCCCCTAACAAGCTGGGTCCTCATTTTACACACGTGGGAAGGATGCAAGGCTGAGTCAACCATGAGACTCATCAGGACAGAACTCCAGGCTGTGGGCAGTTAGCCTGCAATACAGCTAGTCCTCGACTTATAATCGAGCTCAAAATTTATGTCGCTAAGCAAGACAGTCGTTAAGTGTGTTTTGCCACATTTCACAACCTTTCTTGCCACAGTTCAGTGAATCACTGCCATTAGTAACACGGTTGTTAAATGAATCTGGTTTCCCCATTGACTTTGCTTGTCAGAAGGTGGCAAAAGGTGATCACATAACCCTGGGACACTGCAACCGTCATAAATATGAGTCAGTTGCCAAGTATCTGGATTTTAATCACTTGATCATGAGGATGCTGCAACGGTTGTGTAAAAAATGGTGATAGGTCACTTTTTTCAGTTCCATTCTCATTTTGAACTGTCACTAAAGGAACTATTGTTAAGTCGAGGACTACCAGTGAGTCACCACAGCTCCTTACTCAATTCCAAAGATGGATGATTGGGATTCCTCTTGGGAGTCCAGATGTGCTTGCTTTTTCTCTACACATCTGACTTCACAGGGTAGTGTTAAGAGTCCCACAAAACCTAGGCATCCTTCAGTGTCAATCAGGAACCATTCTCAAGAGTTCCTATATTAAAGACACCTTGGAGATAAGCTATTCCATTTGGCTGTATGGAATCAGGCAACCATCCAGGCAGCCTCTTTGCCATCCATGCACATGCATTTTTTTCCCCTTCCCAATCCAGCCCTCTGATTTCCTGGTGGTCTCCCATCCAAGCGGGGATCAGACCTTGAGCCACTCTTTTTCTTTTCTTTTTTTTTCCAGTGTCCCCTTTTCCTCCCACCAATGGGGACCACACACGCTTTCAAAGCTTTCCCCCTTCAAATACAAATGCAAGGACACCCATCCGCCTCGCCTTGGCTCAGCGCGTCCCTCTTTGTAACCCCAGCCCCGCCGCCCAGCATCCTTTCTTTGGGGCGCCCAGACACTCGTTTATTCCCCAGCAAGCCGCTCCCCTACTAGAACCCGCTCTTCTCATCCCCATGGCAACAGCGAGCCGCACCAGCAGCGGGAAAAGGCGCGCAAGAGCTCGCCCTCCTTTCCTTTCCTTTACGGCGCGTCGTAAACCGTCTCTGCAGACGCTTGTGTTTCCGCCAGCTCCAGTCGACAGCCGAGGACCCGGAGTGTGTGTGTTTGTGTGTGAGAGAGAGACAGACAGGACAGAGAAAGCCGTAAAGCAGTGCCTCTCCCCGCGCTTAGTAACTGGTGGCGTTTCGACCGCTGCCTTGGAGAGGAGGAGGAGGCGGGGTCAGAATGGCAGCTCCGCCCCTTTAGCCTTGTGGCGTGTGTATGGAGGGGGGAGGCGATCTATGCCGGGTTTGCTGGACGGCGTGGGGGGGAGGGAAAGACCAGTTGCTTGCTTAGCTCCGCTGATTTGCAAAGCTTTGCCTTGTCTATTGTGAAAGTGTGTGTGTGTGTGTGTCCGTGTCCTTCGGGGTTTATTGTCCTCTCCGTTCCCACCGGAGTAGTATGGGCCGGGTGGGGCAGCCCCTTGCACGCAAGCTGCCTTGCTAGGTCCCCACGTGCTTTCGCAGACGAGGCTGGGTGACACCTGAAAGGCTCTCCGGTTCTTCCCCCACCACATCTCTCTGATTCCCCCTTTCCAGGCTGGCAGCGGCAGTCATGGCCCAGGTGGGGCACAGGGTGGATTACCTGGCGGGATTTTGCTGCCCGGTTGGGGGATTGGCAGCCGGGAAGCCCCGCGTGCTGTGCCACGAGAACCAGATCTACCTCTCCAATGGCACCGAATACGTCTATGTCTACGACCAAGAAGGGCGGCTGATGAAGGTACGTCTGGACCGGTCCTGCTAGCTAGCCGAGCCTTCTTCTTTCAAGGGGGCGGGAGCCATGGGGAGATAGGAGACGCTGGAAATCAGGTCAGATGCTGGGAGGCAATTTTAGGGCTGATGGAGGAGGCACAGCCTCTAAAGATCATGATAGCAGCAGCGCCTTTAAAAGTTTGAAAGCACCAGTGTGTTAATAATGACATAATCCTATTTCATCTCTCTTAACCTGGTTTAATATCTCCCATCACTGTACAGAACAATGCATTGTCTAAGCACTGAAGATAATTACAGGTGCAATTCACACTTCATCCTTTAGTGCAGCTTCTAGATATAATGAAGTACAATTCCCCTGCTCTTTACTTAGTATATGATGGGGATTGTGGTCCAAAGCATCAGAGGATGCCGGAAATGGATTAAATCCCACTGATGTATGTATGTCTGCAACAGGTTGCGGTATCAAGTTGACCTTGATTGGTCTCAGAAGCAAAGCAGGGTCGTCCCTGGTTAGTATTGAGGTGGGGAACTTCTAGGAATTTCAGGTCTGTGGACTAGACAGGGAACTTGAAAATGTGTTCTACAAGACTGCATTGGCAAACCATTCCATACTGTTGGCAAGAAGGCTGCATGGGTGTACTCAAAAGTCTCTGTAAATTGAGTTCGACTTGGTGGGTAAAAACTGATTTGAAGAAATGCATTCATTTTCATGGCAGCTCTGTTTCCCAGTTTGTAATTTTATTGTGAGTTTTATTCAACCACATAAATGCTAAAAATAAACATGTTTATACACAGTATGAGCACGAAGCGAGTTCTATACAGATCTACCTTATGTCACTAATCCTAATTCTAAATTCAGCATTTGAATCAAAAAGAGAGAAAGTGGAGCAGCACTGCAACACAATAATGCTATCCCTAACAGAATGTTGAATTTCTCTGCTCCTTCCCTTCAGGGGACTCAAAGATAGAAGTAATAAAGTGTCTTTGGTGGCTTTGTTTAAGGAGAATTAGTCCAAAGCAAATTCTTGCACCAGAGAAAACTGTGCAAATAATTAAATAAAATAATAAATAAAATAAATAAAAAAGCAATAATTGCATACAATGTACCTTTTGCACAGTGGGAGATAACTTGGTGCCCTCTAGAAGTTTGGGCTACAAAATCTCACATTTGTCATATTTCTGAGAGCTACAGAGGCCAGAACTTCTGTAGGGCACCAGCTAACCTATCCCAGTCATAGCATATATCCTGAGAGTATGGGATCCATTCAGTGATTGGATTGTGACCAGTGTTTCTTTTTATAATGAAGGAAGGTGAATATATGTGTCCCACATACAATTTTTTTTTATTGTTCATCCTTTTAAGATGTGTTCACATTGGTTTACGTTTGCTTGGTTCCTGTCAGGGACCAGAAATACTTCGCAAATAAGTGCTGGAAGTTGTCTTCCTGCATGTGAATTTTTAGAAGAGCAGGCAGTGGGAGAAAATAAAGTTTAGCCTTTATAGTTCTGGATCAGAGTAAAGAAGATTTACCACATTCTCTTTTGTCCATACAGTTAGTCCCTATGCTACTCCTGACAAAAGTAGAACTTGATCAGAGATGTAGCTGAAACTAGGGCGTTGCGTTTTTTCCTTCATCAGTCCCTTGAGCTTCTAATCTGTTAATTTCTTTTTAAAAAAACTACTCTGCTTTTTAGGAGCAGAGAACAGATGAGTAGAATGCGCTGCAAACACATAGTGTGTGTGCGTGTGTCTTAATAATAAGAGTGGCATAGTAGTTCAGAGAAAGAACCAAAGTGAAATGGATCCTATATGGTTAACCCAGACTGGTTTGATGCTTTGTTTTTTGGGAGCCCAAGATCACCCAAGTTCACTCCCGCTCTCCCCCCTCCCCTCTTTATCTGGTATTTTACATAAATAGTCTGCTGGGAACCGCATGTTTGAAATGCTCCTTGGGTTATTAATTTTTTTTACTATAAAATAGAACAAGCAGGGAGGATGAGTGAGATGCAGAGATGCCCTTAACTGTCTAAATCTTTAATTTTTCTTGTTGATTTTTAATGGTATCTTTTTCACCATAGCAACCTTTGTTAGCAAATTGGTTGTTCTTCATAAATCACCTACATGTAGTATCCAATTCTTAGCATCCAATTCTTGACATCAGGCTGTGGTGATTTTTCTCCCCCTTAAAACTGCCTTTACAAATCTGCCTTTTGTCTCTAGAGTAGTCTTGTTGAACTATAAAATGAAGGATATGTTTTCTGTTTGC
Organism: Pseudoxenodon macrops; assembly: GCA_032467955.1. Taxonomy (NCBI): domain Eukaryota; kingdom Metazoa; phylum Chordata; class Lepidosauria; order Squamata; family Pseudoxenodontidae; genus Pseudoxenodon; species Pseudoxenodon macrops. The sequence goes on from JANHFT010002321.1 coordinate 318,575, forward strand.
TGTATTGACACAAGTGGTACATATATGAAATATATTTTTCCCCAGATTGCATAGATTTTCTAGTGTTGATTCCTAGATCTAAAGCATATCTTCACATATTAAAGCAATGTTTCTGAACCTCAACAATTTTAAGGTGGGTGGATTTCAACTCCCAGAATTCTCCAGCCGGTAAGCTGGGTAGGGAATTCTGGGAGTTGAAATCACACACTTGAAACTTATTGAGGTTCAGAAACACTGTATAAAAGGCACCCCTTTAATTTATTCTTTTGATTTTACCTAAGCAGCTATTTTGATAATAACAAGCTGAACCTTGCATACTTTCCACTCACATAGGGAGATAGATAACAAATAGGTTAATATATGCATAGAGATTATTAGTTTCTCAAACAAATGATAAAAATACAGACTTTGCAGGGCGTTCTTATGCAGAGATGGTACTCAGTTCTCTATGCTTATAATACTGTTGCAGCTTTGACTGCAGGCAGATGTGTATGTTGGGTGCTGCTTGCTCTCTCACTGCTGAGATGATAGCCCCCATCTTGGATATAATATGCCACTTGTTCAGCAACGCCTCAGCAATCGTTAATGACTTAAAAGGAGGAATGACATGCAAAATAACGTTCTCCTTTTATTGCAGGGTATGCTTTAAGGTAAAAATAGTAACAACTGCACATCCTCGGATAAAGAAACAAAACAAATAAGCTTTACTTCAAGGTTCCCTCTAACTGAGAATGAAGCTCCTTTTAAATCAAGGAATATACAGAAAATGGCTTCAGACTAGATGTGCCAAGGTGTCTTAAATGATACGCAGAGGATCCTGGGTCTGATTCTGCACAAGGCAGCAAGTTATTACTTGATTTCTTTAGTAGATTTCTATTCGACCGTAATCTATCCAACCGTCAGTGGCGGTTAGGAGTAAGAGCTCTACTTTTATTGTAAGTCTGCACATATTTCTCCCTTCCTCTCGTTTTAACTCTGCAGACCGCCCAGAAACAGTGAGTAGTTGCTTCTTTCTCCTGACACAAGCCCAGGCCAATTTGATAGGATGCTGCAGTTCTGCCAGTAACCTGTTGCCATGCGTGAAGGTCTTTGTAGATTAACACCCGCACTTTAGTTTGCACACAGAAGCCAATGAGCAGCCAAAGCGGAGTCTGCAGTAACAGGGGCTACGGGCTCCTCCAGTGATGTCTGCTGGTGAGCATTTGGTCCGCTGCATTCTCTACCAACAGAAGCTTCCAGATGGTAATTAAAAGCAGCCCTGTGCATTGCGGTAGTTGAGACAGGTGGTGATATAGCTTGGCTTTTGGAGAAACAGATTTTCAATTTCCCCCTTATTTTGGTTTTCACTTTTTCCCCACATGAAGTTTGTGGCCTCCATGGGTGAAGATTACCAGCTTTTCACCGGCATTGCATTCACTCTTTTGACAACAGTGGCATGAGAGGGGTAAATTGAGGTGAAATTTCTCCCATTTAACCTATAGGTGGAGAAAAGCTTCACATACTCGATGTTACTTTACTAACCAAGCAGCAGTACCAATAATAAGAATAAGAATAATAAAATAATAAATTCAGTGGTGTAAAAAGGACTCTCTTACCTCCTGTAATGAAATACCGTATTTTTCCGAGTATAAGATGCACCTTTTCTCCCCCTAATTGGGGCTGATAATTTGGGTGCGTCTTATACTCTGCATGTAGCTTTTTCAAAGCTTTTTTTTTCAGACCTAACGAGGTGAGTGAAGAGTGAAGCGATCTTTGCAGCCTTTTTTCATTGCTACTCCCTCCGAAG
>JANHFT010002321.1:329667-351363 GCA_032467955.1 Pseudoxenodon macrops
CCCCCCCCCCCCCCCCCCCCCCCCCCCCCCCCCCCCCCCCCCCCCCCCCCCCCCCCCCCCCCCCCCCCCCCGGGGTCACTCTGCCTCTTCCTTTCCCCAGGGACTCTTTCTTCAGTTTCTGAACCCTAATTCCTTGCATCCTAGGATGAAATTGTTCAATTCGGAAAGGGTCATTAGCAAGTAAAATTAAGCATCCAACTAGGTAGGATAAGGATTCTGGAAGGGAACTTAACCTGGATATACAGTTGCCTTTTTCTCTCTTCCTGGAAGTAGGTTTTCTGCCTGCCCCTTGCCCCATTTTGTTGTTCTCCCCCCCCCCAACATTCAGCATCATTCCCCACTTTGATCTTTTGAGGGGGAAGATGATCTGTCTGTCTGTCTGTCTGTCTATCTACGGTTATCTATCTATCTTCTAATTTATATCCCCTCTTTATAAACAACTCAAGCCAGCGAAAATATCTAATGTTCCTTCTTCCTCCTAATTTCCCCACAACAACTCTGTGAGGTGGCTTGAGCTGAAAAAGAGCATGGCCCAAGGTCACCCACCTGGCTTTGAACCAGGTGGTTGACCTTGTCTTGAACTCTCAAGGTTTCTATGTGAACCATTGGCCTCTGGAAAGGGCAGGGTGTCTGCTGCCTGGCAGCAAACAGCTGGGGTCTTGCTTTTGAGTGAGAAATGGTAAAGAAGAAGAAGAAGAAGCTGCCGCCATCTTTTTCTTCTGCTGCCTTTTCTTTGGTCAGCTCTGAGTCTGCTGTGTTTCTTTTTTCACTCTTCAAGCCTCTCCTGGGGCCACCGGTTTTCTCTGCCCCCTGGAGTGGGGAAGTCTACAATGGCTTTGCTCCCAGCATGAGTGTGGCGGCGGCTGAAGTTACTTTCTTTGCACATAAATTGATCTTAGCTCTTCCAGGACAGGCTGAGCAACGTTCTCTTCTTGCAGTTCTTTCTGCGGGCTGAGAAGAGTTATCCATAGGTGAATACACGGGCAGCCCAAATCCAGGCTGGATGTACACCCACACCAATAGGCCACTCTGCATATACGTACAGCATAGCCAATATACTTTTTATTCCCCATTACCTCTTTAAATTCTCTTTTGATCTTCTTTGCCCCTGTTCGCCTCCCTCCCTCCAATGCAAAATACTTTCTATCCTCAGTCCCCTTTCCAACTTACTTTTTATCTTTTTCCTGTATAGGTGGGCACATTTCCAGATAAAACACTGTGCTGCAGCCACCTGCCGTTTTATTGTAATAAATGTGGTGGAGTTGTGGTTTAATTGGCAACATGCCTGCTTCGCTTCTCTCTCTTGTGAAAAAGGAAAGACTCTTTTAAATATCTGGTGCGGCAGGGATATTGAGGGGCACGTGCACAGACAGAGATAGTGGCATTTCAGCTTTTTGTTGCCTCGTGAAAGCTGTCTTCCAAATGCTGGTTAGGTTGCCCATTCTTTCCTTCTCTAATGTTGTGCAACTACAACCTTCAAACCAGCATTGTTGTTCCAGAGCTTTTATAGTCAGATGGTTTCTAGGACAGTGTTTTTCAAACTTGGCAGCTTTAAGATGTGTGGACTTCAACTCCCAGAATTCCCCAGCCAGCATGTTTTGCCTGTTTGGAAAAGCTGAATAGATTTTTTGTTTGTTTGAATATTGTATGGGGAGGTACACATCCCTCATGGTTTGAACATTTATTTCCTCGACTTACAACAGCAGTTGAGCTCAAAATTCCACTTTTCTGACAAGACAGCCGTTTGAGTAGGTTTTGTCCCATTTTACGACCATTCTTGCCACCTTTGTTAATTGAATCACTGCAGTTCTTAAGTTGTTAGGTGAATCCGGTTTCCCCATTCATTTTGCTTGTCAGAGATGACCACATGACCCCGGGACACTGCAACCGTCATAAATATAAGCTGGTTGTCAAACATCCGATTTCAATCACGTGACCATGCTGCAACGGTCGTAAGTGTGAAAAACGGTCACAAATCACTTGGCAGTGCCATTGTAACTTCTAACAGTCACTAAAGGTATGGTTGTAAAACAAGGATTATTTGTATTTATTAGTTGTTGTTTTTATCCCACCTTTATTTATAAGTAACTTAAGGTATACATAACACTCCGTCCTCTTATTTTTCCCACAACAACCACCCTATGAGGTAGGTTGGGCTGAGAGAGAGTGACTGGCCCAAGGTCACCCAGTCGACTTCTGTGCCTAAGGCGGACCTAGAACTAGAACTCAGAGTCTTCTGGTTTCTAGGCATCTTAAAACCACTACATTAGACTACACGAATACAAGGAGTACACAGGTTTTAAAAGCATTTATTTGTGTGACATTTATTCATTAATTAAATTTCTAGGTTGCCCATCTTCTCTACAAGATGACACTTGTCGAGAGATTCTGTAGTAGGTGGATCAGGACAAAAACTAAATCTGATTTGATTTACTTTTGAATTAATTTAAAATTAAATTTTATACAGTTATCCTTCCATTGAATTTAATCATTTTCTCCTCCAGTGACGCTAAACACAGCAATATGCGAGCTACTTTGGAGGTCCTTAGTGAAGGATCTTTAGGTCTCTATGTAACCTTCACACTTCAAGTTCTGCTTCTCCGTTGTATTGCTGGGGGAGGCAGACTGAAATCTTCCCCATGGTATTAACCCTCCCCTCTGCTTGTCTCCTCCTCTTCTACATTGCCAACATGCACAGGAGAATCTGAACTTCTGGCTCTCTCCGCCAAAGGCCGGCTCATGACGTGTGGCTTGTGCAGCCCGGATGACACACAGCCGCTCAAGATGAACGCTGACAAAGCTGGGCAGAGGATCAAAGAGCTGCTCTCCGGGATAGGCCATGTCTCTGAAAGGTAAGAGTTGACCTCTCTATGAAAAGCATCCCTGCATATAGAGTACAAATTTGACATTTTTTTTTATGTATGTGGCTTGGGAAGCTCACCAGGAAGCATTTGCTAGTGCTACCTGGATTGAGCAGTTTTTTCCTGACACAAGGACTTGATGCTAAACCCTGCAGTGGGGATGGAAGGGTGAGCCACAATACACTCAGTTCACGGGCAAGGCAGGAAACACGGCAGTAGTGGCGCGATGGATGAAGGTGGCAGCTTTGCAGGAGGCTCTGTTTAGGGTGTCAGTGGAACTGGTAGAAGCGGAGGAATAAGGGCTTCTGGGAGAGCAGTACAGGTAGTCCTCAACTTACAACCACAATGGACCCCAAAGTTTATGTTGCTGAGCGAGAAATTTGTTAGGTTTTGCCCCATTTTACGGATTTTCTTGCCACGTTTGTTAAGTGAATCACCGCAGTTGTTAAGCTAGTAGCACAGTTGTTAAGTGAATCTGGCTTCCCCTTCGACGTTGCTTGTCAGAAGGTTGCAAAAGGGGAATCCCGTGACCCCGGGACATTGCAACCGTCGTGAATATATGAATCAGTTGTCAAGCATCTGAATGTAAATCACATCACCATGGGGATGCTGCAAGTGTGGAAAATGATCAAAAGTCCCTTTTTTCAGTGCTTTTTCAGTAACTTTGAATGGTCACTAAATGAACTGTTGTAAGTCGAAGACTACCTGTGCATGCTCTGCAGCTTGCATTGGAAGCTCTCCTTGAGAACTGGCCTGCAGGCTTCAGCGAGGGATGGAAAGTGAGTCCAGTGCCAACATAGCTTACTTGCAGGCCCTCCGCTCACTTGGCTGAGCCTTTAAACAAAGCCACAAAAAAAGGGGCCCAGCAGTTTCCAATATCTTCTGACATGCAGGCTTTCCAGGTGAATTTCTGGAAGGCCGTTTTTTGCCATCGGTATCGTTCAGTGTTTCTTTCTCTTCTGGCACCTGCAGAGTGTCCTCCCTAAAGAAAGCCGTGGACCAAAAAAACCAAGCTTTGACATGCCTGAACCAAGTGATGAACGTGAGTGCAGCTTTGCTTTCAAGGCAGAATGGTCCGAAGCCCATCACTTGCGCCATCGCTGCTCACTGGAGCCATATGCTGGTTCAGGACACCTTGACAATATCCTGCATCCTGGAAAACGCAAGCGAATGCAGCCTGGAGCGGGGCTGGACCTTCTGTGTCCAGCTTTTTGCCAACTCCTGTGACTTTGAGGAAACCACTTCGGATTCTGCCACCACCTATACCTTCCCTATAGATCAGCTTCTTCCAGGGAACAAGACAGAGGTGACCCTCCCGGTCAGCCCCGCTGAAGGCTCCAAACTGAACCTGCCTTTCACTGTCTCCTGCTCCCTCTACTACAGTTTGCAGGAGGTCTTGGACACCGTTTCTGAATCCTCTGAGCTTCTGGATGACCTCTTTTCAGACGATTCCCCTGGCCTTGCCCTGGACAGGGAAGGCATCTGCCTGCCCTTGAGGGAAGACACCATCGACCTCCTGCAGTGCCTTCGCTTGGATGACAACAAGGGAACGTCTGAAGTTAGCCCACCCGCTGTGGCCATTTCTGTCCCTGGGGACCCAGTTGAAAACTTCTTGAAGTTATCTCTCAAGAGCATGGAAGGGAACGATGAGCCTGTCCCAAAGGGGTTGAGTATCATCGATGAAAATTACTTGGCTCCAACTGTAGCTTCAATCAAGGTATCCTCTGAACTGCTGAGAACGTCCTTGAAGGGCTTCTGTGAAGGTGCGTGTTACCTGTGAATCCTTTTAAACTTCCTGTCTTTTGTCCTCTCCTTGCCTTTCATTAAGTTTAGCCCACCTGCATTGACAGCTCCCATGGTCCGTTTGCCCTGAAAAGAACAGTGTCTCTCTTATTTGCAAGGCAGCTGTTGGGAGAGACTTGGGAGGTCTCGCTTGTCAATGGACCGGTTAATAATGTTCTTGGCCGAGTTACGTGGTGACGGAACTTCCTGTAATTTTGCTTTGTTTTTTCACACACACACACACACACAGCAGAGTTCTAAAAGAAGAGTTTGGAGCTCCGTGGCTCTGCAGATGTTGCTACACAACCAGCCAACACGGCAGTGATGAGGGATGCTGGGAATTGCAGTCCTGTAGCATCTGCAAGGTCCAGGTTTCCCATCGCTGTCTAAACATAATCTCTTCCAGACTCAGAGAATGTCAAACTAATAGACTGAAAGCCAGCAATAGGCCACCTTTGTGTTTTAATGGGTTTTCTACCATCAAAAAGCCTGCAAATGACTCCCAGATCCTTTTGAGTTAGCCGGGGACAGTGTTGCAGCCAAACCCAGTGATAGAAGCTGGATAACTTTCCTCTTGGCAATTAAAAAATAATGCAAGTAGTTGCGCCATGTCCTTGAGCAAATCCTCCTCTCCGGCTAATCCTGAGAATTAATTTCAGCCCAAACTAGACTGGTACTTTGCCAAGACAAGCAATAAAATGTTTTCTAAGGATACTTAAAATTTTATATTTATATAATGTTGGATATACATTTGCATAATGGTTCTCAACAAAGTGTTGCAGGGAAGATGATGGGAAGATTTGGAATATTTTGCAAGAATTGAAGCAGTGATAGACAGGGATTGTAGATATTTCCTTTGTCCATCTCACTGGAACAGAGATCATATATCTATCGGCAGTATAGGTTTTTAGATCTGTGTGTTAAAATATATATTTTAAAAAATTTGGAGACTGCCCATCTCGCTCATCTTGGGGGGAGGCTGCAATTAGAACAGAAAGCATAAAATTATTGTGTATCTTTTTCTAAAAAGTCCATTGGGATTTTTTTATTTATACCATCATGACCTCAGATTTGTAAAGGTGAGTCCTTACACTCAAAAGGATATAAGACAGTCAGTTCAGTCTAACATCTTTATTATGGTGTTACATATGTCCTAGATCAGGGGTTGGCAAACTTAAACACTCAAAGAGCCACAAAGGTCCTAACCGGAAGTCCCCCAGTTCAATTCTGGAGCCGAAGTCCAATTCCCCTCACCATAGAGTCTCATCCTAGCATGGCATCCTTTTTCCTCTACCTGTCCTAATCGAAAGCCCTATCAATTGTGGAGCCAACCAGAAAACCTGTCCCTTGTCATAGAGTCTGCTCCTGGTGTGCCATGCTTTCCTCCCCCCACCGGAAGCCCCTCTCAAAATTGTGGCACCCACCTGCCACAGGGAGCCGCAACAGAGGGATGAAAGAGCCACATGTGGCTCCAGAGCTGCGGGTTGCTGACCTCTGTCCTAGACTTATGTCTTTGGAGATTCTCAGTCATCCAGGTCATAATTGTCCCGAAGGTGCTTTTTTCAAAAGATAATTGGACTTTGTTTTTCCTTGAAGACGTTTCGCTTCTCACCCAAGAAGCTTCTTCCGTTCTGATTGAACGGCGGAGGATGGAAGGATTTATATTCCTTGCAGTCATCTGGTCATTAGCGCTCTTTCTGAGAGTGGAACACCCCTTTGCACTGAATAGCACAGATAAACCTCCAAGTGACCTCAACGACTCTCAGAAGGAGTGCTAACTCTTTGAATGCAAGGAATATAAATCCTTCCATCCTTCAGTCAGAAGAAGAAGACGCTTCTTTGGGTGAGAAGCAAAACGTCTTCAAGGAAAAACTAAAGTCTAGTTGCCTTTTGAAAAAAAGGGTCCTAGACTTACAGACTCTTTAAGTATGTTTGGAAAGCCAGTAGGAGAATCGGGGAATGTCAGTCGGGTATCCCCAGGTCTCCTCATGCTTTTCAGGTAACAGAGATTGCCCTCCTTCCCTCCTTTTGTCATCTTTGCCCAGAAGTGTCCTTGTGCTGTGTTGTGCTGCGATGGCTGCTGGCTGAAAATGCTGAAGCGGATGCCCTTCGGAGCCAGGAGGTGGCAGTCATGCAAGGGTTGGCCCCAGACGGAGGCAAAGTGGAGCTGAACATCCGAGAGGCAAGGCGGGAGTTGTAATTGGGCCGTGAAACTTCGGCTTTGGGTTATGCTGATTAGATAGGTCTGTTGTCATAGAAACGGCTCATATGTAGATTTTATGTAAGAGTAAAAAGTTGAGGCTGTTTGTTATTATCTTATTCTACTGCGCTAAAGAACGAGACGGAGCTCAATGGTTTTCTTTCTTCCCCCCCCCCTTTTTTCCCCCTACGCTTTTTCCTCTCCTATTTTTCCCCTATTTTCATTTTGTTAGGCTTAGAATAACTTTATTGTCACTTTGAATGTACACTAATCGGCATACCTTAAAATGAAATTTCATTGGCATACAGTTCTCAAAGGGTCACCACCTCCAATATACACTACATAAACATAACAGAATACACACACACACACACACATAAATGTATTTTACATTTTGACAAACAAATACAAATTAGGAACTTGAGTTGTAATTGAGCCAGCATTAGAGGGAAGCGGGGGCTCAAGACATGATACAGTTTGTAAAGATCCACTTAGTAATCCTGAGTGATTACAAATGCTCTCTGCTTCTTGCTTGTCCCCTTTCATGGGCCACATGTGCTCTTGCTTTGCTACATGGAGCATAGAATAACAGGTTTGGAAGGGATCTTGGAGGTCTTCTAGTCCAGCGGTCCCCAACCTTTCTGGTTCTGTGGACTAGTAGTGGTGGCAGCAGTGGCAACATCCCGGCGGGGGAATAATTTTGCACGTGCAAATGCATGCATGGCCACCACTTGCACAAATGTACCTTGGCGCACACAATTGCTCGCTCACCACTTGCACAGCCTGGTTCCCAATGGGCCAGGACCCAGTACTGGGACACGGATCAGAGGTTGGGGACTCCTTTTTCTAGTCCAACCCCCTGCAGGAAACCCTACCCATTCCAGACAAATAGCACTCTTGGGCAGTTTACAATGTAAGCATATTGTCCCCCAACAATCTGGGTCCTCATTTTAGCAGGATGGAAGGCTGAGTCAACCTTGAGGTGGTCAGGATCGAACTCCTGGCAGTGGGTAGAGTTAGCCTGCAATGGAGGTAGTCCTCGACTTACAACTACAATTGAGCTCAAAATTTCCATTGCCTAAGCAAGACAGTTGTTAAGTGAATTTTGCCCCATTTTACAACCTTCCTTGTCATCACAGTTAAGTGGATCACTGCAGTTGTTAAGTTAGTAACAGGGTTGTTAAGGGAACCTGGCTTCCCCATTGACTTTGCCCGTCAGAAGGTCACAAAAAGTGATCTCGTGACCCCGAGACACTGAAACCATCATAAATACGAGGTAGTTGCCAAAAGCATCCCGAATTTTGATCATGTGACCATGGGGACGCTGCAGTGGTTGCAAGTAGTGAAAAACGATCAGAAGTCAACTTTTTTTCAGTGCCATTGAAACTTCAAAAGTTCACGAAATGAACCGAGCCGAGGACTGACTACCTGTATAAATATTTCCATTCTAATTTTTGCTACAGGTCAAACTGCATGCTGCAAGCTTAAATGCAATGTAACCTTTTCAGTGAACTGGGAAAAAACACCTTTGGGAGGAGTCCTTGGACTCTCCTTTCATTCCGGTGACAGGCTCTCCAAGCATGCTACCTTAGTGCCTAAATTGGGGGCGTAAATCATACACATAAATACATTTGGGGAAGGGATATTGTGCATCCAGGCAAAATAGCTTGGATTAGAACATGGAAGAAAGAAAGAAAAATGCACAGAACAGTTAACGTCCTTAAAAATGCTGTTTGGCCTTCCGTGCTCTTACATAAGGCGGATACCCTGCTCTCTTCCTCTTTCTTTTTCCTCTTTGAGCATCAGTGGTGTGGAACAGTGATTATTTTCCCCTGTCAAATGAAAGCCATTAAAAAAAAGAAAAGAAGATGATTGACACTTCCTTACTCTCAGTTTCGCTGCTCGGTGAAACCGGTGGCAGTGACATTCTTGTTCTCCTCCCAGGTGACTGTCAGTGACCTGAGCCCAGCAGGTCCTATCCAAGCTGTGGAGATTGTCATCCAGGGCTCTCCACTGGCGAACATGTGTCAACTGCATCATGCTGTGGTTCGGCGCATTCAGGTATGTGCTGTGGCAGAGCGAAAGAAGGCAGGATGTTTGCCTGTTACATCCTGAAAACTTTGGTTGCAGAAGCAAGATGGGGGCTTGGGTTGCAATCCAGCAGGAGGTGGGGCTGCATGGTTATTTTCCTGTTGCCCTGCCCCAAAATCTGGGCTGATTTGTGAAATAGTCTTGAGGCCACATAGACTTCCTCTCGCTTAAGGAAGGGGATGAATATTCCATGGTCCTCATGTTAAGAAAAAAAAGGCTTCTGAGGGTTTTCTCCCATCGTCCACCCAGAGCTACCTTGCAAAGGAGATGGCAGCATAAAAATAATAATAAATAAAAAAAATTAAAAACTCGTCTTAAGTTGCCAAGGGAACAGAAGTAGGTGTTAGTTGTTTTTAATGTAGGCCTCTATACTGCTGGCAGTATGTTATGGGTTCTTTCTGTGAACCCCTGTGAAAGAACTGCTCTTTACAAAACTTGCATTTTGGGGATGATAAACAAAACGTAAACTTTGACATGTCACTTGGGTGTCCTTAAGGCTTCGTGGGTGGGAGGTGGGAATGAGAGCATGTCCTAAAGTGAGGGAGAGCAGGAAACCCAGACGTGCTGGGCCTAATCCTTTAGGAGTTTGTTAGGCCATCACCACTTCACATTCGAAAAGCACAAGGGGTCGGATTTGAAGACCTAGTCAGATTTCTCACTTCGCCCTGGCATTTATTTTCTTGATTTCACTCATCTACATACTCGGCTCATTCATCAATGAGTAACAACAGAATGAATAAATAGCAATTGGGACCAATAGCATTACAGCATCAAAACAGTGAAGTAAAAATGCTTTAACTATACATAAAGATAAATGGAGTCAATAGTAAAGCATGGCAACTAGGAAAGGAAAGATAGGAAAGAAGGCTACGTTTCAAATTTTTTCTCAAAGCATGACAAAGAAGAAGCCAGCTGGACCGATTTGGGGAGGAAATTCCAGAGTGTTGACAACGCCACCAAAGACTGTCGATGCTTTCCCTATTGAATTCCAGGCAGGCTTCCTTTGGGGGTAGCACACAAACAAGGCCCTTGTCTGCAGAGTATAGAGCCCGGGTGGGACCATATGGAGGAAACAGGAGGGGTTTAAGCAGTGGTGGGATTCAGCCAGTTCGCACCAGTTCGGGAGAAGCGGTTGTTAACTTTCTGAGCAGTTTGGCAAACTGGTTGTTGGAAGAGATCATTAGGGCAGAGAAACCGGGTGTTAAAATTACTTGAATCCCACCACTGGTAAGCAGTCCTGTTTGTTTTGATCTGATTAACACAGGTGCTGATTTTGGAACAAGCTGCCCAGGATTCTTCTCCCCCAGATATCCGAGTGCAGTATCTCCAACAGATCCAAGCCAACCACGAGGTAAGCAACTACCCAGACTCAAGGCACTGGAGGAAGCAAGTGTGCATTGCAGACTTGGTTCAAGCTGGCTGTGGGAGAACTTCAACCGCCTGCCTTTGGCTGAACTCTGTGATTTCATAGTACAGGTCATCCTTGCTTAACGACTCTTACTGGGCCTGAAATTACTGTCACTAAGCAAAGTGTTGGGTGAAACATCTTATGACCACATTGCTTAGCGAAGGCAGTTCCAGTAGTCCTGGTTGTTGGGCAAGGACTGGCAACAACTTTTTCCTGCCCTGCTGCCTTACCTTCATTTCAATTCATCTATCTATCTATTTACAGTATCATCTATCTATCTATCTATCTATCTATCTATCTATCTATCTATCACTCTATCTATCACTCTATCTATCTATCACTCTATCTATCTATCTATCTATCTATCTATCTATCTATCTATCACTATCACTCTATCTATCATCTATCTAACTATCTATCACTATCTGTCTATCTATCTATCTATCTATCATCTATCTATCTATCTATCATCTATCTATCTATCACTCTATCTGTCTATCTATCTATCTATATATCACTCTATCTATCACTCTATCTATCTATCTATCTATCTATCACTATAACTCTATCTATCTATCACTCTATCTATCTATCACTCTATCTATCTATCTATCACTATCTATCACTCTATCTATCACTCTATCTATCTATCTATCACTATAACTCTATCTATCTATCTATCTATCTCTATCTATTGAATATCTCTATCTATCTATCTCACCTCCATCTCTGCCTTTTTGGCACTGGAGGAAGAAGATCAGAGGGAAGGGCAGCAGGGGCAGAGATTGGGGGGCAGGGGCAGGAAATAGGAGTTGGGGAGAGTTGAAGTCCACACTGCAGTTGTAAATGCAGGCAGGCAGGCTGCCAAATATCTGAATTCTGATTATGTGACTATGGGTGGCTGGGACCTATAAATTCAAGGACTGGTTGTAACTACCATTTCTTCATTTGTTCAACTCCATCTTTGAATGGTTGCTAAATGAATGGTCAATAAGCAAGGACTTCCACATTTGGTTTTAGCCACTCTATTGAAATTGGAGAGGCTGAACGTCTTAGTTTCAGAATCTGGCTTGACAGAGCCAGCGAGGGAATGGATTTACAGCTTCTTCCATAGTTGTTGACTGCCTCACCCAGTCTTGAATCAGCCGTGTTCATTCTGTTTATGCGTTCCATAATTCGATTAGTGATACCATTCTTTCCTTCCCTGCCTTAGCCCAGAGCTAAAAGCAGACGCTCATATAAAGCATGAGCTGTGATTTCACAATGGAACCTTTTATGCAACTGAAGATTTCATTTGAGGGTTGGGTTTTGTCTTGTCACTTTCCTCCCTGTCCCGAATCGTGGAAATACACACTATCCACTCTGGGTTTATGTAGAGCATCCGAATAGCTCTTCTCCCTCAGGATCAGGTGCACTTTAATCCAGCACTATGTTTCCCACAGCAGCCAATAAGATGCCTCTGACATGCTCAGTGGCATGAGACAGAGATACACCCTTCTTATTGCTGTTGCAAAGTCTTGCTAGTTAGAGGTGGTCATTTAGAGGCAGTCTTTGATTTAGGACTATGATTCAGACTGGGATTCCCCCCATCACTAAGCGAGGAGGCCGTTACATGAGTCACACCCCATTTTACAAGCTTTTTGCTCTGGTCATTAAGTGAATCACGTGGTCATTAAGCAAACCCAGTTCCCCTCATTGACTTCGCTTGTCAGAAGATGACTGCGAAGGTAGAAATGGTCACCTGGCCCTGGGATGCTGCAACCATTGTAAATACTTGTTGGTTGTCAGGTGCCCTGAATTTTTGAGGACTGGTCTCATAAATCACTTTTTCCACTGCTGCCGTAACTTCGAACGGTCACTAAATAAATGATTGCAAGTCGGGGACTACCTGTATTTTGCCCTCGCAACAACATTAGCGACGTTGATCGGGCTGAAAGACGATGACTGACTGGATATTAAAATTCCTCTGCAGTTGATAGTTTTGAGGCCTGCTTTCCCCAATATCTACACTCTTCGGATCTAATAGCCTTAGACGGGTCCTTCGATCAATTTACCCCCTCGCGTTAACAGAGCGCCAGCTAGTGACCCTCACATCATCTTGTAATGGATTTCACAGATTAATTATGCGAATAACACATTCATTCTGAGCCATCTGTGGTCTACGTGTAGCCACCGAGTTAATTTCTGTCCAGGCCATTAAATTCTAGCAGCAGATTTTAGAATCGATGTTCTCAGCTCGAAGATATTCTTAACTTTTTTTCTTTTTTTTTTACTGTAAACCAATTAATATTCATCCAGAAAAAGCTGGAGGGACAGGGAGAAAAATCCAGTAAATAGCACCCTCCCCCCTAGTATAAGCTGATGAGGGGGATGATTTAAAACCTCACCAGCACAGCTGCCAAGGATTCTCCCCTTGGTCTGCCAAAACTCTGGACTCTCCTAGTTTGTCCAACTGGGGAGGGTGGTTTTGGTTTGGGGTGTTTTTTTCCCCTCTCTCTCTCTGTTTGGAAGGGATTCTTTCAGCCCAGCTCTAGGGGGGAAAAGAATAGAAAGGAAGGTGCTTTGGATCTTCCTGTATGAAGGCCAGAAGCCCCGGCCATTACAAATTCTGCCAATCCTGAAACCCAGAAGAGCTGAAGAACCACACAATCCTGTGCAGGGAGAAAGAGTTAATGGGGAATCCTCCTTTTGAATGGAATATTGCTTAACCAGCACAGTTGGGACAAGCAACTCCATCACTAACCACCGTGGTCCATTAAGCAAGGCATCACGTGACCAGGGCAGCACCAAATAAAGTGCATTGTAGAAGTCTGGCTGTGTAGGGAAGGAGGGCTTAGAAAGCCATGTTTTCTAATTGGGCATGAGCCTGTCGGCAAAGGCAGCCATTTCAGGAAAGCTCATTGATCAGTCACTGTTCTAATCAAGGAGAGAAGCAACCTAGAACTAAGGAGAAATTTCCTGACAATTGGAACAATTAATCAGTGGAACAACTTGCCTCCAGAAGTTGTGAATGCTCCAACACCGGAAGTTTTAAAGAAGAAATTGGACAACAATTTGTCTGAAATGGTATGGGGTCTCCTGCTTGAACAGGGGGGTAGGACTAGAAGATCTCCAAGGTCCCTTCCAGCTCTGTTGTTCTGTTCTGTTTACAATAAATGATAATTCTTCACAACAATCTTTTTGGCATGGAAGGGATCAAAAGAGGTCAAATGTTGGATCTAGACTTTTAGAGATCTGCTCGATCTCGTGAAGCCCACGTTGCCCCTAAGTTCTGCCCAGAGTTTTCAGAAATGCCCGAAGCCTTTCATTTTATCAAAACGTAAAGGTCCTTTCCCTGATTCATTCCATCCATTTCATCAGGAACTTTTCCCCACTGCTCTTGATGACGTTGGATTATGGGTTTCCTTCCTGAGCAGGGGGTTGGACTTGAAGATCTTCCAATTCTGTTATTCTCTTCTGTTAGATGCTGTTAAAGGAAGCCCAGTCCCTCCGGGATAACTTGTGTCTGGGGAATGATTCGGATGCAACAGTGGAGAAGCTCCTTCATGTTTACCAGCAGCTACGCAACCCCAGCCTTGTGGTCCTGTGAGTGTCAAGCGGCGACACCCCTCGGAGGATCCCACTGCCGCCTCTGCCCAGAGTTGGTGGATGAAGGGAGCAGCAGGCTGTGCACTTTCTGGACGGGAGGCTGAAGCAGAGGCGTGGCAGAGAAGGGGTGGAGGATCCCAACAGGCAGACCCCCTGCTCCTCTGGGGACTGAAGGATCAGCGGCCAACCTTTCTCCTGCAATCCCCCCCCCCGATCCTCTTCCCTTTTGAACACAACTAGCTCCCCCGCCCGCCCTCCTTAGGCTCCGTATTTCATGCCCGCCCTGGACAGGCGCCTGGTTGCATTGTGACGCTCTCACACGCAGGCAGGCAGTCCGGTCCTTGTGTGCACGTGTGTGCAGACGACGCCCAGGTGCATGTATGTAATTTGGATGGCTAGCAAGACGCTCTCGTGGCTGAAGGTGGCGTGTTGTGGATTGCCCTCGATGTCGTTAGTGTAGCTTTTCTCCCTTTTGGTGGCACTTAACTGTTGCTGTGGCAGGAAAGCCTGGTGAGTTGTCGGTGGGGAAGGGAGGGGGAGATTTTGCTTTGAAATGCAAAATGCCTTTTGGTTCATTCCGAGCAGCAGCCGCCACCGCCACCACCAAAGGGCTATGCTTCTAGCTGTGTCACTTTTTTTTCTCCCTCCAGAAAACACTGTGGAAAAACAGGCTGTCACACACCTAGGTAACTCAGGGGGTGCTTTTAGTACGGCATCCCTTTTTCTAATGGGACATTTTGCTCCTTTTTTCCAATACGTTTCCTTTCTATAAACTACTTGCTTGTCAATTTCCAAGGCAGAGACTCCTGCAGACTTGTGTATATGTGTGTTCTAACCCTTCTTTGCCTCTCAAGGGACTTGTATTGATGGGGAAAATTGTCCAGCGTTTGTCAAGCTGTTAGCTCCTGGGATAGCCCTCCCTTGCTGGGAAGTCCAGTCCAGTCTCCCCCTCCCCCTGGCAGCCTCTTGGCAGCTTGGGGGCTTTGCCCGCTGCCTCCCTGCTGAGCTAATGCAGCATCTGTTTTAAAAGCTGCCTCCTCCTGATGAATAATTGAAAAGCCACACCACCAGCACTCACTGGCTGGCTCTGAGGGCCATTAGGAAACACACCATCGCTCAGGGGTGAAAGGCTGCCCTGCACTTTCCTCTTGTCCAATCTGGAATAATTGATGTCATGGCTGCCCTCTGCCCTGGGTGAGAATCCTCACCTTGAATCCCGGAGCTCTTTCGAAGGCAGATGGGGCTGCCCCTCCCCTCCCCATGCGGCCCTTTCCCTTGTAGTTACCAGGTCAGCCTGAAAATGTTTTAAATGGGGGGGTGGGGGGAAAGAGGTGGGGAGAGAGAGCTGCTGCCACCCACAGGGGGAATGCCTGCTTTGTGTTTGGGAGGCTGTCCAAAGCCCTGTTTCTCCAATCTTAGGATGCCCCTCGCCTGAACTTCCCTCCTCCCGTCCCCCTCCCCATAGAGGCAAAGGCCGGGCTGTCCAAACAGCAGCAGCTGAAGCTTCCTTGAGGGAACCCCCCCTCTTTTTTTATAACAGAAGCTGCAGTTTCCCCCTGCTTACCTAGCCATGTCAGGCTCCATAAATACACTCTCACACGCATCTATGTAATTAACCTTCCAAAATGAAGGTTAAGCGAACCTTAGCTGCTCAAGGCTTGGGAATAGGTATTGAGCGAAAGGAGGAGATACGCCGCGGCTTACCCATCCCGCCTTTTCTAATTTCTCTTAATATATTGGAATTCAGGGGGATGCTCCTGTTTCCCCCTTCACCTGAACCCCTGTAATCATAGAGTGCTCCGCCAGCGGGCACTTGCAAGGATTGGTGTGTGTGTGTGTGTGTGTGTGTGTGTGTAGGGCAGGCAGCTCAGCTGTGTCTGGAGTGGGGGAAAAGCAGGGAACCAAATAGAGAATGGTCCCAGCACCCCTCTTTGGAAAAGTTCAGGTTTCGGTTACTGACAGTCCTTGTGTGGATTCCTTGCTCCGGTGTCTTCACCTCCTGATCAGCAAGTCCTGAGTGGAAGAATTGACAGGTCTGGGTCTCAGCCTCCCTGCAGTGCTAGCCTAATTGGACACTGGCCAATAATCATTCAGTGCTGAACACATACAGAGAGAGTCCAGCCCCCCCCCATCTCCATGAGGAGCAGGAATTGGCTTTACAGACCATCTCTGCTTAGATAAATCATAGCTGGTGGTTTAATGAAGCTGGAGAACCTAAGGAGAGAACAAGAGGTTCCCAGTCACTGCTAGGAGGAGGAGGAGGAGGAGGTTACTCCTAGGGGCCCGGTTGGGATTGTTTCGTTCAAAGAAATAGGAAGTCAAGTCCAGATGAATCAAGTCTCCAGGCTGTCCATCACAGAATTTATCCTGGCACTCAAAATATAATCTCAGGCTCCTGGTCAGAATATGTGATTCATTTCCTTTCCTAGAAAGTATCCTATTTGTTTATCATCAAGAGTGTCAGCCACACTTTTGCCAAACTGAGCTCTGATTTATCCCACCCACCCCCACTATACACATACCTTTAGGGTGATAAATTTGTAGAGCAGCCGCACTTGTGTTTTCTCATTAGGAATAATTGTGTATAATTCCTCTGCAAAATCGCTGGGCTGGTCCTTCTGCACCAGGAATATAGCTGCACTACCCTCTTGCCGCCAGCAGAGGTCAATATGCCATTAACTGTGGGTTGCTTGGAGGGGATTTCTCTTGAGGTCCATGGAGGCTGAAGCTGAGCAATGCCATTTTGGCTCTTAAGCTGAGAGGTCCTTAGGCAAGTGGGCCTCAAGATCCACGGTATATTCCTTGTTTAATTCCCAGGATCTGGTGACTTTATGGCAGAGCCTCTTTCGACCCTGCTCTCTTGCCTCAGAGATAGCAACACCACAGCTACCCAAACCATTTAGCTGCCTTTTCCTCCTTCCAGCTCTCTCTCTCTCTAACATCACACAAGCAGCAAATCCGCTGGGATCAGCAGGAGTTTAAAAGCTCACCTGCTGCTCCTTGCCCAAGATCTCTGAGCAATTTTGAAGCCGCCGTCTGTCCAAATGCAATACACTGAGCGCTTGCTTGTGTGTGTGTGTGTGAAAAACTAGCAGTGTGGCAGAGCTGTTATTTCCCCCGTGGCACAGATGCATTTCTTTCTTCTGCTATCTTTTTTCCTATGCACACTGACACAAAACACATTATGCTATGTTTCCTGAAAAATGAGAATCTCTTCAAGCTCTCAAAACATAGGCACAAAAGAAGGGTGTTTTTGTTATATTGTGTCTTTCCTGGTTTGAAGTCCAACCCAAAGGACATACAGATGGGTCCACGTGCTGCATTAAACATGACTTCTTTCACCAAGATTTTTGGATTAAGGCTCACTTGACTGGGCTCACAGGGCAGTTTTACAATTATATTTCCAAACCGGAGTGACCAGATTGATGAAATCTGCAACACTAAAGCTAAGTAACTCCCACTTGCATATATATATATATGCATGTTTCCCCACTAAGGATGGTTTTCAAAAGTACAATTACAAATGACTTTCAACAGTGACTGAACCTACTTATACACTTGCTTTGCAGCAGCTTGGATAACACCCAAGTGCACTCGCATTGGTTGTGAATAATACACAGATCAAACATTTTGCTCATGTCAAGATGGATGGCTGCTGCAGAGGGATGTCCTGGCTTTTTGATGAATGCCTACTATGGGTGCATCAATACATCACTTTGGTATTGTTCCCAATGCAATTAACAAGAGACGTCAACTGTATGTGGAAACAAGCGAGGGGGGGGTTTCATAACATGAAAGCGTGCAGTGCTTGTAGTAAGTTGTTTAAACCAAATATATCTGAGTTCCCTACACAATTTTTCCTCTCTTAATTAGGCGGGTTTTTCAAGCTTTCCCACAGCATGGGAGGGGGGGAAAAACGGGCAGAGGCCTAACCCTGCATTAGCTCAGCAGTCCTAACTTTTGCCCGAGTTGGCTGCTTTTCTTCTTTCTTGCATTGAAATTCGTGTGGAGCTTCAACTGGCGTTCACTGCCCATCTCCCACAGGCGGGGGAGGGAGCCCCAGCGCCCATTCATCTTTTCAGCGCCGGCGATTTACGAAGCCGGTCTCGCCCAGGCGGAAGACCAGCCTGGCAATCGCTCTTCCCTGCAAAGGTCCCCCCGTTTTCTGGATTGGGGAGTCGCCCCGCTGCCTCAACATACGGCTGCCAGGGCGGACACGGGGCGAGGTGGCCGCGGTCCCCAGTGGTGGTCGCTGGTCCTCTCCGCAGCGCAGGCACGAAGAGCAGCTGGCCGTAGGTGCAAGAGAGGCGGCCCCCCACCCCCACCCCCTCGCCTTGCGTGATTTGACGCTTAGCTAAGGAGCTCCCTTCTCTATGAATGAAGCGGGGAACGTGCCTTTCCACCCACCGATCACGCACACACGCCCCATTTAAAACCCTAACTTGGCTTTGCCGGCCAGAAGGCAGATTGGACGCCTGTGTCCTTCGGTCTGTTTGCTGGGGGGGGGGGAGCCTGTGTGTTTTTTTTTTAAAGGGACGCTGTGTTCTTTTGGCCTTTGATGTGAGGCGGTTCGAGATAAGCGAGAATCGATACTGCCTAATTGCTACCCGTGGTGCGGTTTCCTAACCTCTGGGGCTGGATCTGGGGTCTAAAGTCTGCCGCTCTCTTTGCCTTATATGGCTCTGTCCGAACTTGCCCTGTTTCCTTTCCTTTCAGGGCAGGAAAAAAAAAATTTGCCTTTATAAGGGCCGGGGACAGCGGGTGGGAGGAGGAGGAGGAGGCGCTCTCGCCGTCGCCTCCTTTTGCAGCACAAAGGATTTCCGCTTCTCCTTCCGCCTCTTGCAGGCGATCACCTTGGTAGTCTCATCATTTGAATGTCTGCAGGCCCCGCCCACATTCCTCAAGCTGCAGAAGCCAATCGGGCCGCCTCTGGCTTGCCTTACACCCTAAATTTGGTGTGTGTGTGTTTCCCCCCCGCCCCTCTTTCCGCGATCAAGTCTTTGCAACCTTTTCCCAGAAAGATCGGAAAGGTTTTCCAAAGCTGGCGTGGTTGGCCCAATAGAAGCATTGCTTCAATAGGACTTTTGAATGACAACGAATTATTCCATACGTTCATATTCATTCTCCCTCCCTCCTTCTCTTTCTCTCAAAAGTGGCAGCTGCATTCTAAGGCAGGTGGTTGGCTTTTTTTTCTTCTTCTCCTGACTCCAGGGACCGCTTTGCTTACTTGCCTGAATTATTGTCAGGTACTTGAGAGAGGCCATTTTATTCCCCATGATGGAGCCTTGTTATGGGACCCTGTGGAAAACTTAAATGGCAGCTCTCGCTGGAGCACAGCTGCCCTCCAGATGAAATGCTGGCATCGAGAGATCCGCACAGTGGAGAGGTTTCCTGCCCCTGTTGGAGTGCAGGGCTGCATCCTTCTGTAGCTAATTGTAGTTTCAAACCTGCTCCTTGTATGTGAGCTCACCCAATATAGCTAATTCGCAGTTCTGAATAGACCCAGAACATTCACTTTACTGAGGAACCAGTGGGTAGGCCAGATATATCCAGCCTTGAGTTAAAGGGATAGAGTAGCTCTTAAAATGTATATGAAATGTGCTGAGTAAACTGCCAACTGAATAGTTTAGTTGGGTCAGAGTCCTGGGAAGCACAGGTCACCGGGGGGAGGGGGGGCTGTGCTGCTGTTTGTGCTCCAGATCACACCTCCATCTATGTCCTGACTTCGTAGTATCTGCGTAACAGCCATGGGTATTTTTCTCCTCTGTATAAACATGTGTACATGCACTGAGGTCACTGGTACAATAAATGCTTTGGCTAGGTATTCAGAAACTCCTTTTCGGGTCTATTAGAACAAGATCTGGTTGATAATAATAACCAGCACAAAGCATGGACTAGACTGGGTTAAATGTTTACACAGAAGGTTCTGTTGCTTTACACTGTGTAAGCTTATAAATCGGGTGTGTAAGAAAGCCTTCAAACTAAAAACAAGGAACTCCCAGGAATTGTACAGATAGTCCTTGCTTATTGCCCACTTCCTCCGTGACCGTTGGAAGTTACCATGGAAATAATTGAAAAAATAACATGACTAATTTACGACCATTTATGACCTTCATAGTGTCCCTCAGTCACAATTTTGCCATTAAAGGCAGTATGCGCTGTCCTTTCCGTGACCTGTGTTTTCTTTCTTTTATTCCCCTTTGCAAAACAGTGATATTGGAGAAGAAGGGATTGCAAGAGAATAAACTGTTTTGTTCTTTCATACATTGAAAGCAATGTGATCACACCGGCAGCCTGGAGCTAGGAGCCACAAATGTGCTAAGCAGTTTACACTATTCTCTTGAAATCTCTTTCTCTCCAATCTCTCTTGTGAGGAGAGGAGAAATAAAGCAAGTTATTTGACCCTTCTCCTGCCTGCAGAGCAGCGAGATGGGAGAGGAAGAGATTTCAAGACAGTAAGCTCTTAATTCTTCTACATACTGAAAGCAATAGAATGTGCTGGCAGCAGGAAAAGATCGGGCAAAGGAGAAACTGCCTACAAAAATCACTTGATTCTTTTTCTTCCCATTCTCACAAAGTGGAGAGATTTCAAGAGAGTACTGTAAGCTATTTGCATAGTGTTCCTGCCCCAAGCTGTGCAATAATTGCATTGCTTTCTATGTGTACAAGACAGTAAGCAGGCACTGGATCATTCCAAAGGGCAGGAAAGTGGTTAGGAGGCAAGCAACAGGTGAAGTTGTACAACTGTGTAGTCTTGTCTCCAGCCAGAAAACAATGCCGTGGTCATCTGACTTCCCACTTAGCAATTGCTTCGTTAAGTGAGCACTATCTTTTTTTTAATCCATAAGCTGCCTCTTCAACCACATCCATCCTCCCTCCCCCCACCACCTTCCATCCATAATATAAATAGAGTACAAATCTGTATGCGGCTGAATTAACTATTCTGTTTTATGGGTCTGCATCTTTTTACAAACCGCTGTAATTTTCTTCATCTTTATTGCAGTTTAATTTTTCTGGTTTTGAGCTGATGAGTTTTTAATGAGTCTAAGTTGAAGACGTAAATACCGGCCTCATTCTCAGAGGCAAGTATGCTTTTGGACAGTATCTTTTGGACAACAAAATAAAAAGCAAATCTGAAATACTCATTTGTTTAGTATCCCCACGCCTGCCTGTTTGTTGCCTTTGGATAATGAGAGTCTCTCCATTTCCAGTGGAGGGGGTGGTGGTGGCAATGGTAGAAAGGCTGCTTCCACACAAGATTTCTGTTTTTGCCTACACCACATTAGCAATAGTGTTGCTTCACAATTGCTGTGCATTACTTTAAGGGTAAAAATAGAGAAAGGGGTGTGAAAAAAATGGCAGAATGCTGTGAATTCTGAAACAATACGAAAGTTCCACCTACAACTCACTCAGCCTCCATTCTTCTCCTGCTAAAGGGCCTTTGCTTTCTCCAAGTGCTGTGGAAACAGACCCATCCCATCAGGCAGGAGAAACTAGGGGAGGCAGCCAGGTCTGGAGAGACCTCCTAGACAATGGTGTTGCATGACAGCTGTTGGGACAGGAAACTCCATTGAACCAGCATCCTTCCTTTTCAGGTTCTTTGCGGAAGGGATGTCGGATATGGAAGGAGAGCAGAGTAGAAGAGAGGCTGCTTCAATAGCTGGACAGCCCTGGGCATTGTGAAAATTTCCTGAAGAGCAACTCTTGACTGTAAAATGAATCCTAACTCAGGCAAGAATTCCACAGCCCCCCACCCCCCCCCCCCC
>JANHFT010002321.1:361144-371973 GCA_032467955.1 Pseudoxenodon macrops
TTTTTTTTGGTGGGGGAATTTTTTCTGGTTTTTTTTTTTCGTCTGCGCATGCGCAGAAGACGAGTTTCTGGCACTGCACATGCGTCACCATCTTGTTTTCGGCTTGTTTTTAATGTAATTTTTTTGCGCTGCGCATGCACGTGCGCACAAAGCCTGCGCACGCCCATGAGGTTCAGAAAAAAGTGAACCGGCAGTGAGGTAAGTTAGAACCCACCCCTGAAACCTACAATAGCTCTTCGCTAAATCTGGTGCCCATTTCTCCCCCAAATGAGTTCTTCATTATGATGCCTAGTGCGTGCAATGGACACACTTCTGAAATCCCTGATTATTTATGGTAGGACTATGCAACCTTTTTATGCTTAGGGGCTAGAGACCATGTCACCGCTGGAAACTAGCTGCTTTGCTTGATGTAGCCATCACCAAAATGGCTACCCAAGGAGGTGATGGGTGATCCATAGTGATGTCTGCCTCACAGACAGACATGGAAATATATTTCTTTTGAACCATATTCGGTCCAGCAAGCATAGGTTGTTCATCCCTGCTTTAGGGACCTGCCAGCAAAATGAAGACATAGCGCAACTCACATTTCAGTAGCCATGGCTTGAATCCCTCCATGTGCCACCAAGGTCCAGTAGTTGCCTGTGTTGGAATGGAAAATGCACTTCTTGGTTTCTTTGTCAATCTGCATCTGGAAGGTCTCATGGTGTGTCTCTTCATCCTGATTGGCTGAGACATTAACACCTAGAAGGAAGAACGTATTTTCACATCATTTAGTTACCAGATATCCCAATTCACCTCTGATCGACCTTGTGAGAGAAGATACCAAGACCTTAAGAAAAGCGCTCAAGTGGTGGTACTAATTTAGACACATGGAACTTGTCAATAATTATTTAAATAATTAAACAGTACAATATGCTTTATTAACCACCCATGATTAATAATCACTGCACATTTTATGTTGAATTTATAATCTCCTCTCAATAGGCAACAAGGCTCAACTCTGCTCACCTTGAGGAAAACCTTCAAGACCACCAGGCCCAGTTGAATGAGAGTTCCTGATTCATTGTTCTATTATGTTGTGTGGTTACATTTACATTTGTTTGTTGTTTATTATAAAATATATTTATTTGCTTATTGTTGTATGGTGTCCTTTTCTTCCCCTTGGAATATGCATTTATTCAACCAATTTATAGGGCCAGCCATTTAACAATGGGCAATGAAAAAGATTAAAAAAAACCATAATTGTTCAAACGAATTAAGAAGAAGAACTGAGTTGAGGCTCTTATAAACATCTAATTCAAGCATCTCACCTGCACCTATTCCCAAACTCTATTGACATCCTGGCCTCAGAGAAAAGTCAGATCTTCATAGGCTTCTGGAAAGCCAGCAGGTTTGGCGCTGTTTATAGTATCTCTCTCAGAATACTGTTCTATAAGATAAACACCATGACAGAGATGCTTCCAAGGGCCCACCAGGTGACAATTTTATTACTTTACTGAAGGGACGTAGAACATGCCTTTGCGTTGCAGGTAGGCAGTCCCACAAACGATAAGGCCCCATGCTACATAGGTGACAACCAACACCTTGAATTGTACCTGGAAGTCTACTGAGAACGAGCGTAGTTCACATAGCAAAGGTGTTATGTGGGGGGGGTACCTTGGTGTACCCAAATCTGAATCTGTGGTTTCATTCTGGACCAGCTGAAGCTTTGTATGATTTTCAACAGTAGCCTCACATACAGTGTGTTGTAGTGTGTTGCAGTAGTCCACTCAGGAGGTGACTAAGGCGTGAGTGGCTGTGAGTATGCTTCATGATCTAACAACAGGCACAACTAGTGCACATGAAATATTTATACAAAGGCTCTCTCAGCCACAACTGCCACCTGCTCCTTAAGATGCAAATCTAAAAGGAGCCCCAGAGTGTGCACCAACTCAGCCTGAGGCAAAGATGGAAATCACAAGATATGAGAGGCCCTGAAACCCAGAGCCACTGATTTACTTTCAGCTAGTTCTTCTCCATCCAGATTCGTAGATTGTGTGTGGGAATGTACCTTGATGGGATCATCTGGATAACCAAAAACATATGTACAAGAGATATATTGGTTATTTTTGACCCCAAGTCAATAGATGATCTTGCCCACCAGTTTCATTTAAATCTTAGAGAGGAGTGGAAAGAGAATTGATCTCTGTGCCATCCCACAAAGCAGAGGCCTAGAGCTGGACCTTTCCCGTACTACCAACACTGACTGAAACCTGGAGGGCAGGGATCCACTGAAGAATTATGCCACCCAGTCCTGGCACCCCTAGCCAACACAAAAGGATACCAAAAGCAACTGAGGGAATCAAGGAGGGCAAGGATTGATACACCAGCTCCATCTTAACAGCAGAGCTTATCCATAGATACAATCAATACTGCCTGCTACCATAGCCTGGCCTGAAACCCGACTGTAAAGGGTCCAGATTGTTTACGTATTTATTTAAAACATTTGTGTAGCTGCCTATTTTAGAATCAACTCTGGGCAGCTCACAACCAATAAAACAATATAAACTATCATAAAACCAAAAGCAATAAAACAATAACACTAAAAACCAGAAAAACCTGGTGCCACAATTGCATTGCCCTGATGAAACCCACATTCTTAACCCATCCTGACTTCCCACTATCCCAATATTTAGGAGAAGAGCTAGATTTTAATGTTCTGAGGAAGGATAAAAGATTAGGAGGCTATTGGGTTTCATGGAGCAGAACTGCAATGGAATCTGTTTCATTCAGGGCCCTTTTGAGTATAAGCCTTTATAAGCTACTAGCTGATAACCTGGCATTGCCCAGGTATTTATAGACTTCAAAGCATTTGTCTGACAGGGAGCCATTGGGAGGGGCCTTTCTTTCCTCTACTCCCTTGCCCATCATCCCTGCCCTTTCCCTTCCCCCTCCCATGCACTCCTCTTTCCCACCCTGTCTACAATCCTGGCACTTTGCCCCAAATCCATCAGGCACGTCCCCATTGGTCCACTGGAGAGCGAACGTCATGGCTGGCTTTCCAGAGAGAGCTGTGAAGGAACTGACATCACAAACAATTGCTGCTCTAGGACGCCACACTCGCTCTCCTTAACAGCCCAGGAATTCCACAGTTATGCTGGAACACACACCCACACACACACACACACCAGGGGGTGTCTTACACTCCCCCTCCCAGGTATTTGTTTCCACATGGTAAGTCATCTGTGTACCAAGTTTAGTTGACATTGCTCGACGCATTCCAGAGTTATGTTGAAATGCACACACACACACACACACAGTGGTGCTAGGGGTGTCTTACCCCCATAGTATTTGTTTCCAGAGGGTAAGTAATCTCTGTACCAAGTTTGGTTGAAATTGCTCGAGCCGTTCCAGAGTTATGCTGGAACAAATAAACATACATAGGGTACATCCTTTTTTATATATAGATATAGATCAGCCAAAAAGGAAATGTTGGAGACTGGACTGAAATTGTCCAGTACTGCTAAGCTGAGTGATGACCTCTTGAAGAGTGTTATTCCTTGCTGAACTCACATAACTCTTCACTGAGGGTGGATAAAACATTTTGAGTCGAGAATAGATTTTGACATTCCTGGAGAGCCTTCAGATGGCTGTTTTGAGGTTGAGGCAACTATTTCAGGCTCAAAACCTGCTTAATTCAGAATGTTTTGCACATTTAAGTTCCTCACTAGAATCCCAGTCATGCCAGATTTGGGGATTATATTTGCTGTTCTCAATCCTGAATATCTGGGAATAAAGGGAATTGAAATCCAAGAGACCGAGAAAGGCTTCATTACCCAAATAAACTGATGTTACATCTAATAGAAAGCTTGTATTCTGGTTATATTCGATGTAATATCTTCATTCTCACCGTTTGGTTTTATCTACTATTTACTATTTTAATGGGTTTGTAAAATATTTTATTTCCTAGTTTTATTATAGACCGCCTAGAGTCACTTTGGGGGAAATGGGCAGCCATATAAATTTGTCAAATAAATAAATAAACCTCCTCAAAGCCTTGTGATGCAAGTCTTTCCCTTTTATTCCATAACTGCTGGGGTTTGCTCTAAAATAGAAACCTCCTAGAGCCATAGTTACTGAAATTGTGTGTGTGTGTGTGTGGGGGGGGGAAATGGTGTAAGTTTAAAAACTAGAGAAGTTCCCAAATTCCCTCCAATCCTGTTTCAAAATCTTGACAATGATAGGCCTTTGCACTATTACCCTATTAATTGAGGCCTTTTACATTCAGAGGCCAAATGTGTCTCCTGGCCATCAAAGGGTTACCTACTGGTAACCGAGTTACCCAATATGTTTGTTCTTAATCCAGGTCCAACTTTCTTGGCATGGTAAATAGTAACCTAATTCTCAATGCTGACCATAACGACGAAGGCTTTATACAGGCACCAGAGGTCTTATGTCAAAAGCCCATCATGTGCCCTTGCACAGAAGGCTTCTCCACCTGATCCAAAATGGCTGGTGGTCAGTGCTCCAAAAGATAGAGAATTCTGAGGTACAGTTTTTTTTATTAACATGATAATTTTCTCATCAGCTCCAAAACTGCAGCGATTGGTCTAATGACATGCCAGGAGGAGAGCAGGTAGATTTATACCTGCTACTTATCTTCACTGAAAACATTAAAGAAGGTCTTCCATCTTGTGCTCGATTAGAATCAAACATCTATCACATATACTTGGAAAGAGTATTCAAT
The DNA here is from genome assembly GCA_032467955.1 of Pseudoxenodon macrops. Classification (NCBI taxonomy): domain Eukaryota; kingdom Metazoa; phylum Chordata; class Lepidosauria; order Squamata; family Pseudoxenodontidae; genus Pseudoxenodon; species Pseudoxenodon macrops. The sequence goes on from JANHFT010002321.1 coordinate 365,871, forward strand.
ACAACATAAACTTGGAAGTAGGAAGGATCCACTCAATCCTGTTCCACTTGCCACATCTGGCCCATCCCTAACATCCCCATGTTAGGAGGTCATTGGAAAGGAAGTCTGCATGCAAGCATTAAGAAGTCAAGCTATTTTACTATTGTTGCTGCAGCCTTTGCCTAATAATAATAATAGCTACATTTGCCAGCGGACATTAACCCAGCTTCTGAAGTGTTCAAATGTAAATTAAGAGCAAGAGCACATTGCCTGCATTAAAAAAAATGCAGGTGACAGTCATCTTGCACTATTAAACAAGGACATGTCATAGATGCAAGCAGGGACCATGACCAAGAGTTATTTGTTTTTGTTTTTATTTTTTTTAGCAGTGAGTACAGGAAACGGAATAGAAAATGTAATCCCAGTAGCATCTCCCGTGGCTATATGTTTTATACTGCATATCTGCTGACAGTAGAGAGCGTCTCTCATCTGACCAAATAGAAGCTGAAAGAATCCAAGAGATGCTGAGATGAAGGAATGTGACAGGCACCACAGAGGTTCCTTGGAATATTGAATGACCTGGCAAAATTGTGCAGATTACAGCAAACACAACAACGGACACAAAAGAAACAGAATGGGCATGGTCAGAAAATCATTGGCAGGCAATAGAGCATCCTTAAGGACAGAGAATTCAAGATCCCTGTACTCTGGCCGTGCAGTCTAGAAAAACAATTTGTGTCTCGCCTCCGAGACAGCACTAGGAGCTGCATTGTTATAACACCAGCAGCCTCTCACATATGCTAGAGAACCATACATGAATGAGAGGGAGATTTCAAAGAGTGTAAAAGAACCATAGGCTGTGATGTTTGGAAGGACACTGCAGGTAAAATTAGATCATAAACCCGGAAAGCACTGCTGAATTCCCTAAAGAAGCTTTAGAGGATGTGGATTATGATGTGCACATTGAACTTCCCGGGTAAATATTTTGTAGTGGCAGATTCTTTAAATAGTGCCTTCCTCTATAAATCCAGTGATAAGAGTTTGGTAGGGAAACAGAGCTGATAGCAACCTCAATTTTATTGTAGGAAGAGGGGAGACAAGCCAACTAAAGCTTTACAGATCATTGGGAATATGGATAATGGGTGGCATGAGATGAAACATGAACTGCCAGTGGAAAACTACATCCTCATACTAAAAAAGGGATGAGTTTAGTATCGGAGATGGGATTATTGTGCTATTTCCTTTCCCTGAAGGACAAGCAACAAAAGGAAACTTGTATTTCCATAAAATGCTGTGTCAATATTGGAGAAAGGGTAAAGAAATCTAAAGGCAGGAGAAAGTCTGCCTTATAAAATGTAGATTGCTATTCTAATTTTTGGCAACATACCCTGTTTATATATTTCAAGTAGTTGTACATAAACTACAGAGACATTTAGCCTCTTACAGATTAGCTGTACAATATTCTCAGAAAACTGGGCAGAGTTTGTATCAAGCGAACTCAAGACCTTCCAGTCACAGTGGGAATTTGAATATCAAGCATTTTTTGCCTGTTTCTCCTCAGAGCAATGGAAAAGCAGAATAAACTGATCTTGAAGGTCAAAAGAAGAGGAAAGAAAGTGAGATCATATCTCTGCTTTTCTGTTTTTTTTGTTTTTGTTTGGTACACAAACTGGAATAATCAGAGTGCAAAAACTGAGACAATCCAAGTCAAACAGGATGTGTGACGAGCCAAGTTATTTTTTGGTACCATAGTAATCTTCACAGGATTTGGATCAGGGATGATGGATTGAAACTTGCAGCCCACGTGAAGTAATCTACTACTGGCAGGGGACTGCAAGAGATCCACTGCATTTTTAGCAGTGCAAAACCACCAGCAAGCTGAATATGATCATAGATCAATTTAATGATGAATTGATGAGAATACCGTCCACAGCAAGTGCTGTTCATCTCCTGCGTGTAAACAATTTGATTTAAAGACAGCTTAAGAAACCTTTCCTAAATTTCCAGGTTGCTGTATTATATATTTGTATCTCTACTGAAAAAAGTCAGAAGTTCCTCTTTCTATACTACTTCTTTTATCAATACTCCCCACACACACTTTTTCCTCTTTGTGTTATTTTGTATTTATCATTTCTTTGAAACTCAACACAAGTAGTCCTGAACTTACAACAATTTGTTTAGTGACTGTTTTAAGTTACAATGGCACTGAAGAAAGTAATTGATTACTATTTTTAAATTTAAGACTGCTATAGCATCCCTGGGATCACATAATCAAAATTCATGCACTTGGCAACTGGCATGTATTTATGACAGTTACAGTGATCACCTTTTGCAACCTTCTGACAAGCGAAGTCAACGGGAAACCAGGATTCACTTAACAACTGTGTTACTAAGTGAACAACTGCAGTCATTCACTTAACAACCATGTTACTATAAATTAACAATTGCAGTGATTTACTTAACAACTGTAGCAAGAAAGGCCATAACATGAGGCTTTAACAACTATCTTGCTTAGCAAATGGAAATATTGGGCTCAATTGTGTTTGTAAGTCAATGACTACCCGTATTCTGCATATTGAAGTTTAACACACATACAATGTGTGCGTGTAATTACCGGTAGGTGGAAGTGAGCAAAAAGAGATGCTGAAGCAAACACAAGGATTAAGACAAGCATATAGTGGGAGAATACAGATCACAGGAACAATTGTCAGAAAGCATCAGCCCACAGCTGGAAAGGGAAAGAATATAGAGATAGAAGTTAAGAAGATTTAGAGAATATATAAGTAGTTTTACCTTATTTTGATTTTTGAACGAATGCATGTACCACTCGAAAACATCATGTTTTAAGAGCCTATGTGACATACTGGTTAGGGTATTGATGAGTGGCACTGGGGAAACCAGATTCTAGCCCATCTCTCTCCAATGTGAGACTCTCACTGGGTGACTTGGGACCCATCACTTCCAGCCCAATGTATTCCACAGGATTCCTATGAGAAATAGTACAGGTAGTCCTCGACTTACAACAATTCATTTAGTAACCATTCGAAGTTACAACAGCACTGAAAAAAGTGACTTATGATTGTTTTTCACACTTACGACCATTTCCACATCCCCGTGGTCACATGATCAAAATACATACACTTGGCAACTGACTCTGATTTATGACAGTTGCAGCGTCCCAGGGTCATGTGATCCCCATTTGCGAACTTCTGACAAGCAAAGTCAATGGGAAACCAAGATTCATTGAACAACTGTGTTACTAATTTAATGACTGCAGTGATTCACTTAACAATTGTGGCAAGGAAGGTCGTAAAACGGGACAAAATTCACGTAACAAATGTCTCACTTAACAAAAATTTGGGCTCAATTGTGGTTGTAAGTCAATACATGTTTAAAAATCACAGCAGTGATTGGAGATCATTTGAACAGTGAGGGATGAATAGGAAGGAGAAATTTCTCTCATTGTAGGCATAAAATTTCTGCTGGGATAGACAGGGAAAACCAATCACTGCTCTTCTTTTAGCACTATTTTGCAGGATATTCAAATTGGCAGAAAGGTGAAAGCCCATTGGTCAGATAAAACCCCTGGCCTGATCATTCCATTGGCAGCCTTTTCCAGCCAATCAGCTTTGCTCAAAATTTAGCTCCTCTCTGGCCTTTTAATATTCTTCCTGCATTTTCTAATGTGAATTTAATGGGATCTTCCACACATCAATGGTTAGAAGGCATGGAAGCCATATATGGCATGGGAAATTTATATACCATGCATTTTTAAAATGTTTGTACTATTAAAAAAAGGAAGCAGATTTCCCCATTTTTGTCAAAACAGCAATTATTTGATAATAGCAGAGACTTTTACCTTTTGTTATTTTTCTCTCGAAATTGCTCCTGAAGCTACTTTTCACTCTCTAGAGAGAATAAGGGATATATGAAGTTATTTTTCATGGCTGCATTAATATGTAATCCACCTTTCCCCAAGTAATCAGAAAGATATATTGACATAAATAGCACTGCATCAATGGCCAAATTTTATTCTATTACAGAAACAGGCATACGGATATGTTGAATGGTGACAAGGAAAGAGGTGGATATCTCTGGCTTCTTTGGTCTTCCTACTGAACATTACTTGATGGGGAGAAAGCTTCCTACTAACCATTCTCCCTAAAACACTGAAGTGGGGCTCAGAAGGTGAGTTTTGACACCTGAATAGTTAAGAGATGTCTCCTCTCTCCAAGTTAATCCTAAAGTGTGATCCCCCCCTGCTCTTATAGATGAAGGGACAGGAAGAGAATTCTGAGGTTTCTAACTAGCTTAATTGAAAGAGAGGATGAAATGTTGTCTGCTGCCTTCCCCCATCTGTCCTGCAGATGAAGAGAGAGAAGGGGCTGACAGCACCCACATGCACATGGGTACACATATCCAGCAACATAAAGAAGTCAATGGGAGCTAAGAATGTTACAGCATCATCAACATCAACAAAGCATGGGGACATTTATGAAGGGAAAAGAGGAGAAGCACTATTATGGACCCCCAAACCTCTTCCAGAATTCCTCTCGGTCTTTACATTCTGATCCTCTCCACCTCCTTTTTTTTTTTTTTTTTTTTTTGGTATAGTACCACGATGGCGAACCTATGGCATGCGAAACACAGGTGGCAGGCAGAGCCATATCTGAGAGAACGCGAGGCGTTGCCCTATGTCAGCTCCAGCTGATTTTCAGCCTTCCAGAGGGTGGGAGGAGGCCGTTTTGACCCGACCCAGGCTTTCCTGAAGCCTGTGGATGGCGAAAAACAGACCCAACGGGCCTACCAGAAGTCCAGAGGCTTCAGTGAGGCGTGCGCGAATGCATGGGGGTGGGGACAGCGTGGGTGTGGTGGTTGTGCGCACATGAGCGGGGGACAGGGCATTGCATTATGGGTGTAGACATGTGCGCTATCATGCGCGCATGCACCCTTTTGGCACCCGAGCAAAAAAAGGTTCGCCATCACTGGTATAGTAGCTTGATAGCTCCTTTCCCACCACCTCTTCTCTAAGGGATGTCTCAAAGGGCATTTAGCTTCTAATCCCAGTGTGTAAGAGGGATAGGCTTTTGTACCCTGGTATGACTTTTTGGGAATTCAAAAACATCAAAATAAAAACATTTAAATAATTTTAATAGGGCCACCTCTTAATCATCTAGTACAGAGGTACATTTGGAGGTTTCAGTCCTTCCTTCCTAGGCTTCAAATTAGTTTTTTTAAAAATCTGTAAGGAAAGGCAATATTCCAGGCAAAAACACAAAAAAATCTCTCCAATCTGACAGGCAGACAGACACTGAAATTAAATGCTCAATTCCACACTTTGTCCAGTGAGATAAAGAAAATAAGATTTACAAAACACACAAAACAGACATTTAAATCTGTAGTGCAGATACTTGATTATAAGCAATTGCCCCTTTCTACCGAAGTACAAGGCTTCCTAAGACATGGCCCTTTGCTTCAAATTTCTAGACTTCTTCAACTTCTCAGAGATTCCCAACATTAATCAGTGTCTGCTGAGAAAAATCTGATTTTTACTCAGCCTCTTTCCATGGACTTTTCTGTTTCCCTGTTTCTCTTCACAGTATTACAACACAACACCATTTTCTGTATATGGCACAGAGAATCTGGAAGTCTGAATCCTGATAAGGATGTGGACTCTGATTCTGCAAATTGGTATTTAGATTACGTTTATAACACTGAACGGTAACGTTAGAATAATTAAGTTTTTCTTTATACTGATGTGCACTTTGCCATGGAGGCCATCAGACACATTTTCCCAATCCTTCTATGAGTATCATAAGTCAAGTGAGGGGTAGGAGTGATGTGACACCTATTATCCATTTTAGACTGCTGCATGTTCTTTTCTTTCTCCAACATGACTTCTCTTTACTGTCTTCCTCTGCTTTGGACAGTGAGAAAATCTGGGTTTTTCTTCAAACCAGACTATGCTCCTGGATCCACTTGATCTCTGGGTAGGTCAGCCTGACCAACAGCCTCTCCAAGAGAATTCTCTGCTTCCTCATGGTAAATGTTGTGTTCTGCCTAATCCCCTCTGCATATCCTGATCCCCCATTAAGGGGAATCACCTGAGCATTTGCATTCAGTT
>JANHFT010002321.1:372073-386265 GCA_032467955.1 Pseudoxenodon macrops
AAGTGTCTGCCTGCAAGCCAAGGGAATCCCATAAAAGAGGGTTCCCCGCAGCTAGCAGGCAGTCCGGATTATCACAAACTGAAGCCAATAAACGAGAGCTGACTGTTCACTGCGACTCGAGTCTTCTTACGCTGCGCGATCTAACAGTAAACTGCCAAGTCTTTGCATCTGTCAATGTCCATGGAGATTCTCAAATCATCTTGAACAAGCACCTTTAGGGCACCTGTCAATATTTGTTCTGGCTCTTTTTGAACACAAATTTAGCACTTTTCCAGAATAGGGTTAAATATGGGTCAGCCAATGACCAGACTCTGTTTGCAGATGGTTTAGTGCTGTTCTAGAAAAGTGCTATTTCAATCGTGGTCTTCTTCTAAATGCACCTGCAGTTACATAAAAACAGGGGGTTCTTGACAAATGCTTAAATCCACAGGTCTAGCCATCTTTCAAAACTCACTAATTCTCTTAGCTGTATCCTATGCCAAAACAATTGCTTGATGGTTTTTCTGGACTGGTAACATTTGATGGCAGGAAGGAGCAAAGGCTGGAAGAGTTCATCAACCATTGTCCTTAATATGTACTGTATGCTATAAATAAATACCATACAATTGCCAACATTGTGCCTGCAGCAAAATAAGAGACTGAAAAGGAGAAGAGCAAATTTTATTCATGTATAGTTTTCTGCTGGCTCTAGGAACGGTAGATACCATTTTAACTCAGCCATGGGGAAAAGACCTATGCTTGTTTGGAGGGGGGCAATTTTCACCAAACCAAAGCTTAGTGAGCATGCTGGTTTCCAATTTATCCAAGTTCATTGAAAACCTCTTGAGAGTTTAATTTGCCCCCCCTCCTTCCGATGCTTATGTCTGGCATTCATTGGAGATTGGAGGAATCATGCCTGTAGGCAGCACTGAACAATGGATACACCTTTCCCCCAATGCCTCCTTGGAATAGCCCAAAAAAGGGCTGTTTGTGTATGCTGTGCTCTTACCAATATACTGGTATCTCTGGTATTCTGCAGCCCTGGTGGAAATGATTCAAACATGCCAAAAAGAGAAAGACTGAGGCTAGTTTTTGATTGGTAGGTTTTGTCTGCTATTGATTTGACACCATAATATTGCTTTTCTCAAAATGGCATCCTCTATATGTGTTGCAACGGCAGCTCTCAAGAAAGCTCTTCTGGCTGAGAATTGTGTCAGTTAGATACACTGCCAATGTGACAAGTTGTGAAAGGCTGATATCTCCTCCGTGCAAGGAGAAGCTAGCTTCATAGCTTTCCAACATACATTGACACTTTTGTTCCCGAAAGCATATTTTATTCATCAACACAAAACAGATTTTCTCTCTCTTTCTTAGGTGAGCAATGTTATCAACATGCAGGGGGGAAAAAAGAGTAAAACACAGTAAAAAAACTAAAGGCATGAGATAAGAGAAAGAAAGAGAAACTGTTGTATCTATGGGACTTTACATTTAACACCATATCTCTCCATACCACACCTTTCTATCCTACAAATCTCCTTGCTTGAAGTACAAGGTTCATAGGTTGCCTTTTAAACTTTTCCCCTCTCTTTTGGAAAATTTCATTGGTTCCATCCAATCACGACTTTTTTTGTTCTGCCCTGGTCTTCTGCTGCATTTGTTCTCACTAATGATCAAACCATCTCCGTGTATTTCTTTCTTATGAATTGCATTATTTTGTATTCAATCCACATTCATTCATCACTCTTAGAGTACTGAAGCTACTGCATCTTCTGTTTTTACAATGCACTTCATAAATTCTCCTTTTTCTTTGCATTTCACTTACTTTTTTGTTTTGTTTTTCCACATACCCAGGGCTTGTTTCCATTTAACAAGGTGGGAAGAAGTATGTTCTTATACACAGCCATTTTTGCTTTAGTCAGCCAAAATAAATTTCTCACACCATTTACCTTTCTATCAACAAAGGCATGTCTTAAAAATGTCATCCATTTCCCAATCTTTATTAAACGTTCCATCAAATTAGACTAATTAATCCATTTGTTCTGGGTATTTTTCAGGTTTTATGTGTAACTTGCTATTATTCCATTTTGCTATCAATGTGTAATGGTCCTATAATTTAATATACTTATGGATGCTTATAGTTAACTGTGGAGGTATGTTGTTGGCAGATCTGTATTACTCTATGCATCTATGTTGAGTATAGTTTCTGCTGCATTGTTGACTGAATGATGTGCTATGAATGTTAGATTGCGTGATGTAAGAAGGAGTATGGATCTGAGGTACCCGCATACTACCGTATGTACCGATCTGCATACAGATTTACAAACAACATACTTCTACAGTTACTACAAGCATCCATAAATACATTAAATAATCAAGAAAACACTACACATCCTTGCTTTATTCCTTATTCAAATGCTGATACATTGACTAAACTTTTCATTAATTAGGACACATGCTTTGTTTCCATCATGTAGTGCTCTTACTGCATTCAGCAATTGCTCTTTAACTCCGTATTTGTGCAAAACATCCCTTGCTTCCTACTTAGTCACATGATCTCACGCTTCCTCTGAGCCAAGCTAAGTACAGAAAGCAGGCAGAGCATGGCTTCTGGAATTCATCCCAACTTCTTAGTAATAGCAAAGTTCCAGGTCACCTGCCTAGGAAGGAAGGCGGCTTAGAACGGAAAAGCTGAGATGGCAACATCTTCTTTCTGTGGTGTCCAGTTTACATTCATTCTGCTGTGAGATTAATCTATCTCATACTTTCTTTTCCTGTAGTTGTGCTACTTTCACTCTCATTTATTTCACTTCCTTTTCTTTCATACTCATTTTTTTTTAATTGAGGTCCACTGTTTCATGTTCTCAACAACCTGGTGTTCTTTGCTAATTCTCTAAATCTTTCATCATGAACAGTCAAATCAGTCATGCTTTTTAATGCATTCCTTTGCCATGAGTACACGTGAATAGACTTAAGCCTAAACTTCACATATAATTCCTATTTCGCCCCGTCCCCCATGGATCATATTCATTCAGAATGTTGGACAATTTTTGTTCCACCTTCGGTATTTAGTCATGCTGGCCACATGACCACTGAGACGTCTTCAGACAGCGATGGCTCTTCGGCTTTGAAACGGAGATGAGCACCGCCCCCTAGAATCGGGAACGACTAGCACATATGTGCAAGGGGAACCATTACCTTTATCTTAGCTATAAAAATGGAAGTGGTTTTCTGAAAATGAACTATAAAGCTGGTAGACAAGATGGGGAAAAAGGGGGAAACCAAAGTGGATCTAAAGCGATACAGGAGAAATATCCAGGAATTAAGATTAATTTGTTGTATACAGGGAAGGTGTTTTCTCCCAAGTTCTTATTTCAGAGAGCTTTCCCACAGAACAGCTGGTGTTAATGGCCCTGAGGGTGAGTGGGGAGGGAGTACGGATAGTCCTCAACTTACGACCACAATTAAGTCCAAAATTTATGTTGCTAAGTGAGACATTTCTTAAGTGAGTCCCCCCCATTTTATGATATTTCTTGCCCATGTTGTTAAGTGAATCAATGCAGTTGATAGGTTAGCAACACGGGTTGTTAGGTGAATCTGGTGTCCCCATTGACTTTGCTTGTCAGAAGGTTGCAATCACATGACCCTTGGACACTGCAATGGTCATAAGTACGAACCAGTTGAATCTGAATTTTGATGACATGATCATGGGGATGCTGCAAAGGTTGTAACTCTGAAAAACTGTTGGAATTGTTTGGCTAACCATTCCTTTCCCCCTTCCCCTCCTTCATGCTCAGCACCAGAACTCCACATTTAGGAGCAGGCAATGACAGTTTTTTCTATAAATTGACAAGCCACTAACCCTAAGGTTTCATAGCATCTGACAGGCAAAATTCCAACCATTTGTATGATAACCTCTTTTAAAAAAAGTAATAATTTTGCCACTAGCCATAGGTAACAAATTCCACATTAGATATCTCATGTATCAAATGTACGTGGAAGTTACTATTGCCACTCACTTTTGGATAGGGGCATCCATACAATATGGTAATCTTACAGAGGTGGGTTCCTACCGGTTCAGACCAGTTCTACCAAGTAGGTAGTAGGCCACTGGTGACGTCACGGAGCCGGTTCTCTTGCTCCGTGGGCGGAGTCATCTTTTTTTGGGAATTGTGCATGTGTCGCCATCTTGTTTTCGGCTCTTTTTGCGGGGGGATTTTTTGGGCCTTTTTTCTACTGCGCATGCTCAACTGCCAAAAACAGAGGACAACTTTGGAAGCCAGGGACATGGTACTCATGTTACGTGCAGAGTGCCTGTGTGTTACGTGCAGAGTGCCTGTGTGGACGTACTTTTAGAAACCAAGTGATCTACTGCATTCTTGGCTTCACTAGGACCAAAGTGAGCAACAAAGGAGTAGCATTTGCTAGATATCTGAGTTCTATAATCAAGAAACCTCTAAGGCTCTCAGGATCTTTTAGTGTGTGTTTTTCCCCCCAGAGTATCTACTGATTTCCATTGTTTCTCTTTTGTTTTTAAAAGTAAGATTTTAGGCCTCATGAACTACAGAGTTCTACAAAGAATAAGTTAAAACATGAAGACTGTCTGCAATAGTTTTCAGTGCGCTGATTAGAAGAAATTGTGGCATTTATGTTTCCTTCTTTTTTTTTTTAGCTTTTTGCTTTTATATCTTATCTTTCCATATTTAATATACATATTGGTCCTTCCAGATATTTTCTTAATTTTCCCTTCCATATATCATGCTCAAGAAATGTGAGACTAAAATATGTAAACGTCTGACTAGAATAAAATATACAAATTGTTACTCCCAGAGGATTTTGTGTGCAAGTGATTACTTTTCATGGAGAAAATAACATTTTATTCCCTGTGAATTGCCATACATCACTGCCATGAAACGGTAGTTATTGGACTCCGATTCAGAAATTGGCAATCTTACAGTATATACCTTAGATATTGTGGTTGTACAATTTAGGCTGTAAGTATGGAATTTCAGTTTGTTTTACACCAGCCAAAAGATCAGAAAAAGTGAAGCACTCAACTCACCTGGATTCATAAAATAACATTAACAAGAATAATGATTCGTGTATGTTGTATTTTTCTGTGGGGGAAAAAGCAAGGGCATTTTTCCAAATAGATTTAAATCAATCTATAATTCCTTTGGTTTGCTGGTAATATGATTTAGTTATTATTATTCTAAATTGCTGACTTATTTCTTCTTTTTAAGTTTGTTCTTGATGCTAAGGAATGGACAATTTACCACAATGTGTTAAATGGGTTGGATTTATCTATTCAAGCAGCAATTGTCTTTTGTAAACTACAGGAACACTGAGAAAATGTTTCTTTTTCGTACAGTTGTAAGAGAGACCAACTCCTGCTCCTCTAGCATTAAAATCAACTGTAACATCAGAAATTAAGCAGGTTTCTTGCCCTTTGATTTTCATGTCACAATTTTTTTTACTTTGTTTCTTCCTGCTGAGGGGAAATTTAGAGCTTAAAATATCACAGTCAAAAATGAGATGATGGCGATGATCAAGAGCAAAAAAGTCATGTATTCACATCAGTTTGATTATGAATATCTTTGCTAGCTTTGCGGAGGCATAATCTGCTGTATTTCTATATCTCTTCTGCATATGAAACAATAGATACTTTTCCCAGTGTTGTGATGGGAAAAACTCAAAGTTATATGATGGAATTCTGTTATAGCAGAAAAGTAGGACAAACATAAAAGTTATGCATCCTACAAGTCATGTTGCTGTTAGGCAAAACCAACTGAGGTAATTATTACTCAGTTACTGCAGGCGATCAAAGTATTGTTTGTAGTTTTCAACTCTCCATTGCTTGCAGGGTGCAATTTTGGATTCATCACTCAATATAATCTGCTCTTCTCCATTAAAAAGAGGAAGACAGCACAAAGAAAAATCCCATGTATGAAGGTCGTTTGAATATTTATGTGGGGTTTCTTTTTTAAAAGAAATTCCAGAAGTACAAAACATTCTTAAATTGCTATATTCTTTGAAAGAAAGCTCTTGTTTTGTAGCACTGATTTTCCTGAGAAACAGAAATGAATTAAGCTGGTGGCTGTATACAACTTTTAATAACCACCTCTATGTGGTCAGCTAAGACATATTACTGTAGAAAGAAATTGTGCATACAACCAAAGGGCTTCAAATATTATCTGCTGGAAATTGTGTGGTTGACTTTGTACTCTTGTTTCCTCTTGGAGGATCAGCATTGTACTATGGGCCTGTGGGAATAGGATTCCATTAGGAACACTTGTTTTCAGGTAGACTACCCATCTCTGGGTACCCACAGAAAAATATCCCTTGCGCTTTGAAAACAAATTGTACAGAGTTAACTTCACAGTGGCATTTGGATTTTTTTTTAAATTTGAATTCTAGGAAAAGGAAATACTGTATGCACACAATTCAGTTGTTTATAGGAACTTGAGTGTTCAGGAGAAGAAATGAGGAAAACATGAGATGAAGGATAGGCAATAATTTCACTGTTCATATGTAGGAGATGAGCAAGCTAAGGTGAGTTGGAAGGCGGAGTTAAATGTGTCATCAGTTTGGAATCTTTGCGCTTCCACAAGAGACCTAAGTTCAGCCTTCTGTGAATTCCATTGACCCTTAGCTAGGAATACTTTAGCTTTGACCATTAATTGACCAGTCTCTTGTGTATAGGTAGCAATAATAAAGTGTTCAGTGTTTTGAGCTCAGTAAGTGTTCCTGGTTCTTTGCGCCTGACATTGCATCATATTCCCACAATTTTTTTTGAAAAAAAAGCACTACAGAACATTTAAATCTGCAAAATGTTTTCTTAAGCAGATTATTTTGTTTAAGATGAAGAGCAGAATGGAAGCCATGCCAGGGACACACAAACTGACTAAAGGACAACATTGTTGTCTGGTAATCAAATTACCATAACTGCATAAGAGTCATTCTGTAGCCAAATGAAAAAGTGAACTCATGAGGTTTGGTTTGTCATACCCCAAAATTCAGCTCTGAGATGAAAGAGGAAAACATTTTCAATAATGTTGGGCACTTTATATTTAAGCAGGTAATTGTCATAATTTCTTAGGTAGATGGTAAATGCGTAAGAGGAAGATGGGCTGTTAAATAAAGCAAAATAAAATAAATAAGTAAATAAAATATAAACGGAATAACACCCTCGGATTCATCTTGAAAAATTTGTAAAGCAAAAGTATAAAATGAGATTGATTTTTAGGAATGAGTTTTATTTTTGCAACTGATAAGCTGTGAATGTTATCAATGGACAGCACCCAAAACAGATAACCTCTAAAAGCTGATCTCAGGTCTCACTGAACTGATTGGACTGATTTAAATCAGGAAGGAATGGATTGGAAGATAGTCTCTAAGTACTATCACCTAATGGCACAGAAGTAAATTAAACATAATGAGCACATTCTCTGTCTGTGTGCTGCTGAAATTTATATGTGGGACAGCTGTTGCACAAATCGCACTTATGCAACAAGTCTTGTGCCAAAGAATGCCACACTAGATGGGGGATATCCAGGGACATATTTGCTTTCCTTATGGGCTTTTCTCTTGTGTGTCAAAGAAGGCGGGATGATGTCCCTGAGAAATATTTCTTGTACGCCATAAACACTTCAGATCCTAGGTCCTTTATCAAGGGCTTTGAAATCTCTGCCATTTCTCAATCAGGTCTCAGGCACTTTGAGGAACACCTCTATTCTCTATTTGATTTTTCAATCATTTGTGACTAGACAGAAGTGGAGGCCAGTTAATGAGATCTACTACACAAAGAAAGCCTCACACCTATTTCAGGTAGCAGCTCCTCCATTCACACACAGAAGCCTCAATCTGGTAGCTACTCAGTGAAGACGGGCATCCTCCTAATGCTCTGCAGTTATCGGAAAACAAGCTTTTTCTCCCCTCTAGGATGTGTTTTCCTATCCTTTGTGGTGCCTTTGGAAAGACTGATTCCCCACCAGGCTGTCAGTGAATCCTGAGAGTTCCCCAAAGCAGGCATAAGCCGCTTTAGCTGAGGCTGACGTGGGCTAAAGTTACCCCACCTTTGCAAGAACTTGCTAATTCAAAAGAAGGCATTGTGGCAGGACTCAAGAGTGTCTTTCTTGTCAAAGAATCAGCAGCAGAAATGCTAACTGAGTCCCCAACATTATTGCACAGACTGAAGAGACTCAGTTTAACACTCAACTAGCTGACAGCCGCAACAAAGCTCCAAGACACTCTATGGCTGCTCACTTTGGTGAATGTCCTTCATTCTTAAATCCTAGCCCAGCTCTTACCGATAATACCTCTTGGATTCAAATCCCCTTTGTACAATTGAGGTAATCTGTACTTTTCAGAGCTCAGACACCAGTCCCACGCATACTGTACCTCATATAAAAGCTATGATTTCTTGACTGAGCCTGTAAGTGCCAGGGTTCATACGTCATGTAAACCGAAATTTACAATTTACAGTGACTGGATTCAAGCAACATGCCAAACACACCATGGTACAGTTTTATCACACTATAAAATACAGTTTTAACACACTATGGTACAGTTTTATCAACCGATCAGTGCATTGATGAAAATCAACAATTGTTACAGAGTAATGAAATTAAAATGTATGCCCTTTCCTTTCAGATACACAGATGTAGTGAAGGATAGGAAGATGACTGCCAAAAAGGTCTAGAAAATCAAATGTCAAAAAATCTCCAGAAACTATGACAAAATACTGCCATTGCCCCCATTGTGCAGTCGGCCAGTTAAGCAAATACAAGCACATTTCCCGGCTGCAAGATAGACAGACGATTAGGCACATATAAGCCTGTTACTGAAATGGGAGAGAAGCATTAACCGGCCAAGGGCAGCCGCACAAAGCAAAAAAGGGATGAATGTATTACCTTGACGGATAGAGACGTATCTGCCATTGGAAGCCATGAAAACCACTTGTGGATGACTCTCTTCCAGATCAAAGAGTTCGTCTTTGCCTGGCTTGGAGCTCCTGCCAGATTTTAGAGTGCCCGTCGGTCCCACCGGTGCTAGGTATTTCCCATCACAATCCTTGAAGGCCAACTTCCCTGCCTTGAATTCCAGGGTATAACCTGAATGGCGGTCAGGCTCATGGACCAAGGTGCCATCCTTGCGCAGGTAGCGATTGTCGCAGGTTCGTAGGCAATACTTCTTGTTCTGGAAGGTAAGGGTGATAAGCGAATCCACACCCCAAGGGATGTTGCTGTCAATAGAGATCTCGTCCTCTTGGGCACTGAGGTGAGCATACCGTCGCCTGCTAACGCTCAAAAGATTAGCTTGGGGGTGGATGGCCAAGTGTACAATCCAGAGTTCAGTTTCAGTAATGGTTTGGGCGAAACAGGTCAACCTGTCTTCAGAACCACCAAAGAAGCGCTTGTAGGGTTCTGACTGGAGCGCCCAGCGTCCGTCTGACTGAGTGACAATGATAAAACACCCATCCGTTTCTGGCTTTTCAGCTTCACAGCAGACCTTGCCATCCTTGTCGGCAGACAGGTACCTACCTAGGTGGCTCTTTAAGAAGACCACCGAGCTGTCTCCGTCCTGTTCCAGGCTCCATATTTGCTTCCTTTTCAAACTCGGTGCCGAGGCATTGATTTTATAGCCAAAGTGCTCTGCTGTTAAATAGCGATTATCAGAGTTGATTAAGCCAAACTGGATCTTCAAGGCCTGGTGGATCCCATTGGTTGGCATCTTCAGTCTAGACAGCAAACAATCCTAAAGACTGGAGTGAAAGTCAAGTTTTCCCCAGTTATTAATGGGTAGGAATGTTATGCCCAGCCTCACAATTGAGGAATCTGGATTAAAACAAATGAGTGTTTTACATCTCAGTCAAAGCCACCGGTGACCTGCAAATGCCCTAGTTCCAGGTCCGTCTGCAGCAGCTTTTCCTTCATCTAATCTGCAGCCCATAAAACCAATCTTGTTCATTACTTTTTCCCCGCCCTCCACACCTCCTCGAGCTGGCAGCATTGCTCTCTCCTGCACTGCTCACATTGACTTCTCCTCCTCCTCCTCCTCCTCCTCCTCTGCACAGCAGGGATATGGGGGGGTGGGGAGAGAAAAGTAGACACTTAGCACTGCACCAGCCTTGCTTAATTAGCACAGCTAGGATTACAAAGCTTTCAATGAGCTGCCAGCCTCCTGTAACCAATAGTGGAGCTTCTAGATAAAAGCCACAAGGAAAGGGGGTTGACAGGTGGCACAATAGCCTTTTGATCAGCTGTGTTCTTCAGTGGGATCTTGTATTCTACAATAGTGGCGTTCTGCACTATAGCTCCGTCTCTTTTCATTTGCTGTCTCAGTATCTCTAAATGTTTCATAGGTTCCCTACCTAACTCCGCATCTCAGGGCTATGGTACCTTGCAACCAAACCTGCTGCCTTGCTGGTTGATTTTCTCCATGGAGGATTTATTCCTCTTTGTCTCTGTGTAAAGTTACATGGTTCTCTGATTCCGTGTGGTAGGTCACCTTCGAGCTGCATGCCTCTTTGGTCCAGCTTCTAATCTCCTTAACAATTAAAAGGGCCTTTCTATTAGTATAATTCTTTTATCCTCCTTCAGATTCTTTGCTTCCATCTGTTAAGTAGCCCCAAATCCATAGCTCCTTTAAAAGGAAAGTGGCAGGATGCCTTCTGGTCTACCCAGAAGTTGAATCAGGGCAGCCTATAAAGCAAATGGAGCCAGCTAGGATGGCAAACCCAAATCTTGAATAAGTAAATCTCAAAGAAATGCTGTTTAATTTAAACACAAATCTGCTAAAGCAGAAATTATTCAAAATACAGAACAGAAGCTAAACCAAGTGTTTGTCCACTTTCAAACAAACAACCTACCATACTCTCTAAAAAACAATTTGGTTTTTAAAACCAAATCACCAACGTGCCTACCATCCCTGTCCTAATGTTCCCTTTTATTCGTATCCATTTCATGCAGGGGTGAGTTCTACTTAGCTTTCCTACCGGTTCTGGTGGTGACGGAAGTGTGCATTTTGCGCGCATGCACTCGCTGCGCTTGCGCATGCGCCCCATCGCACCCGAGTATTACCTCAAAAATAACCCTATGTGCATGCGCAGAGGGTTATTTTCGAGCCAATTTCCACTGGGAGGACTGATTTCCTCCGGGAGAACCGGCTCAGGAGTGTGGAAAGCTGGCTGTCGCTGCTGGTTCGGCGAGCAGAGGCAAATCTCTGCTAACGGTTCTATAGAACCGAACAGAACCGGCAGCAACCCAGCTCTGATTTCATTTATCATGTTTATACTTATGTCTGTTATTGAATACATGCTTGACAAAATAAATTAATAAAAATAAAGTACCCTATCTATGGAGTTGTTAAGAAGCAGCACCAAATTCATGGCATATAATCAATCAATCAATCAATCAATCAATCAATCAATGAACTGCAGTTGATTCCAGATTTCCATCTATTTATTCCATTAGGCAAAATGTGGCTGCTTCCTTAGGTAGCAGATCCCAACGTATCTGGCATTTCTCCTAAGCTTCGAGGCTAGCTCATTGCTTTCAGGTGCAGTGAATGATTTTGTGTTCCTAGATAAAAAACAAAAATGCACCCACCTGTTCCTAGATAGAAGAGGGCAAGGGACACCAAGGAGCGAGGCAATCTGGAATTAAGGAGAAACTTCCTAACAGTGAGAACAATTAACCAGCGGAACAGCTTTGCCTTCAGAAATTGTGGGTGTTTCATCACTGGAGGTTTTTAAGAAGAGACTGGACAGTCACTTGTCTGAAATGGTGCAGGGTCTCCTGTTTGAGCAGGAAGTTGGACTAGAAGACCTCCAAGGTCCCTTCCAGTTTTATTCTGATTGACTGGACCTTCCATTTTGCCCTTTGTCTTGAGTAGCAAAATCTCTTGTGCAAGTTGGGCAGTTGCTTTTCCACCCCCCCCTTCCTTCCTTCTAGACCCCCTGCACCCATAGAAAAATACATTTCTGAGATTAGAGCAGTGGTTCCCAACGTGAGGCCCAGACCCACAGGGGGGGCAATTTAATTTTTAATGGGGGCAATTTGAAAATGAGCTATTATCTGAATTTTTGAAAGCCTGCTAATTGTTCTTATATATTTGTCATGAAACAGCTGTGTTTCATTTACCTATCATTGTCTTTGTTAAAGTGCATTTCCTAAGGATATCCCAGCTGAGGGGGAGGAGGGAGCAACTGCCAGCCAATCAGATGTGTTCCCCACTAAGGATCATGAGACTGGCAGAGTCTCTATCTCTCTCTTTTTACTGTGGTTGTAGAGGGAGCTGCTCTGTGGGGAGACAGAACCAGGACCCAAGTTTAAATAAGAAATTGTTAGATTTACAGTTATTTTTAGTCTGTGTTTTCCTAGGTCGTGTTTTACAAGACTTTTCCTCTCAGAGCAATCTGGGTCTGGACCACGCATGTGCAGGTCTTGCCAGCCCTGTGTGATTCACCTCCACCTACCAAACTATCAAAGCATTTCCCCACTACGTTGCAGGTTCAAACCGAGTGGGCGAGTAGAGGGGGGGGTCATAGTTTACAACCCCCTTTCATTCATGACAATCTTATCTATATATATAAAAGCAAAATCCACTCACTCATCACTAAATCTCCAGAATGTTAAAGCCTACAAACTTGAAAGTTGGCATGTACGTTCCTCTTGGCTTCTAGGTGCTCGCTAAGAAAGGATGTTTCGAAATGACCATCAGATCATTAGTATTTCATATATAGTATATTCATATACAGCACAGTATATTCATATTAACGCACTCTGATACTAAGGAGTTAGACGGTCTACTCCCCCTCCCCACCTGAAAAGTTCCAACTGCCAGTTGCCTCACATTCTGTTACCTCAGTTCAAACTGGCAGATGTTCCACTCCTTCACTCAGGAGCTGTCTGGAGCTCCTTACCAGGGGTGAAATCCAGAAGGTTCTGGAGAACCAGTAGCAGAAATTTTGAGTAGTTTGGAGAGCCGGTAAATACCACCTCTGGCTGGCCCCAGAGTGGGGTGGTTGCAGTATCCTTCTCCTGCCATGGCCACCAAGCCATGCCCACAGAACCCGTGGTAAAAAAAATTGGATTTCACCACTGCTCCTTACAGTACTAAACATCTCTACCTCACCAAAATGGAACCTATGGAACTGCTTCCGAACTCAAGGCGGCGGGAGATATATTCCCTTATAAGTTTCAATCACCACCACTGAGCCAAAGAATTGTGAACCAAATTTCTCCTGCATAGTGCCCCAGCCCCAAATAACTTCTTACACTGACCTCCTCAGTTCAGATGAATCTGTTCTTTCTACTGGAACACCAGTTAAAGGGAAAGGAGGTGAGAAAGTAGGAAAAGATTTACAGATGCGATTAGGAAAACACAAGGGAAGCTGCAAAGAAGTATTGTCAAAGTCATCCCGAAGTCAATAGAGAGGCTGTAAAAATGTATGCATCTAATAACTCCTCTGTTAATCAGGCAGCTACAGCTAACTAAATACAATGAAAAGATGTCACTAATCAGATCAATGCCTTGGACTAATAAGTATTTGTCTGGTTTTAAATATGACCTTCAGATTGATTACTCCAGGGAAAATGTTGTTGATCTCAGACCTCGGTTACCCTGTGCCTGGTGCCGTGGCCTGAAGTGGCAGGATGAGACTCCTGGGATGTGCTGCAGTGGCGGTAAAGTCCATCTCCCTCCCCTTGAGCCCTACCCTGAACCCTTACACAGCCTTCTCACCCACCAGCATCCAATGGTAGAGCACTTTCTTTCTGCTGCCCGGAAGTACAACAGATGCTTCCAAATGATGTCTTTTGGAGCCAGAGAGGTGAAGAAGGGAAATTTTATGCCAACATTCAAAGTGCAGGGGCAGGTCTACCACAGGATAGGGAGTATCATGGTGGGGCCTCAGCAGCAGCCTTCATTTTTCCAGATATACTTTGTTGGTGATGATGACAATGAGAGGGACATCCGTTGTGGAATCTACCCGGGCGTTAATCCAGAACTAGTTAACCAACTGCAGAGGTTGCTGCATGAACACAACAAATATATTCTGGAACTTAAGGCTGCTGTTGATTCTGTTCCTAAGAATTTCCCAATCATATAGTTTCATAGCTAAGCTGTCAGGCCTGCATTTTGGCCTGCCACCCTTTCAGCTATTCTACTATGCATTTTTCTGTTGTGGGGAAATGGGAGGGGGGATAGTGTGG
>JANHFT010002321.1:389765-400894 GCA_032467955.1 Pseudoxenodon macrops
TCTATCTATCTATCTATCTATCTATCTATCTATCTATCTATCATCTATCTATCTATCTATCTATCTATCTATCTATCATCTATCTATCTATCTATCTATCCCACTCCACTTCATCCACCACGGAATGCTTTTACTTCTAGAGAAGAATATGGTCAAATGAGAAGAACAGTTGTTCCAATCATTATTTCATTAAGCCCCATTTCCTGATACCTCCTGAATGTTGTGGATACATACATTTCTTCCATAGATCAGATCCAGTTCCAGATTTCTGGGATATCTATATATAAAGAGGTAATCATTTGCATAAAGCCAACATTTTCCAGCTGATCTGCGCCATCATGGGTGTTAAACCTGTGGCATCATATTGCCATCACGTGATATTTCATGACATTTTCCCCTTTCGCGGAGCTGGGATGGGCGTGGCCTGTGCGTGACGCATCCAGCCTGCAAGCCGCCAGTTTGACACCTCTGTTTACATGTTTTCCAAACAAGTTTGCCTTAATTTTCTTCTAATAATCTAACTGTGTATTCTTACAATCTGAATTTTCATTTCCTGGTTACCGAATGGAAAAACCAGTTTTTTTCTTGATGGATTTAAACAATTTACCTTTACGTCTCTAAGATATAAGCAGCTGTAGCTGGATTTATTGACTCTTTTCATTCTGAAACTAACAGGAAGCGCCTCCTGCACGTGTGAATCAAGTATTTGCAGAATCAATACTGCAGCTGTAGGTAGGAAGCCTTTGTTCTGACCAATGTCAGTTCCTCTGCCTCTGCTTGAAGGAAGCCACAGATATTTCCTCTAGCCCTGTCTGTTTCCGTTCTTTAATCTTTTTCTCTCGCACAACGGATTTGGAAAGGCAGCTACATATTCTGTTAGACTGCTTTTTCAAAATGGTGGGTCAAAGAACAAGGCTCATACCTTCTCATCTGCTGCTTTCCTCTTCGGCAAATGGTTGGAAAGTTTCAGAGATATGAGGCTCCTTTAAAGCAGGAAAAAGCAGCACAGATTATTAATAAATGGAATTATTATTGTCTCCTGGGGTAGTTAATCTCCTTTAGCTCAGCTGGAAGATGGTTCCCCTCTGAGTGTTGCTGGCAGTGCATTCATTTAGACCAGAGGATAGGCAATTTTCTACAGACAAAGAACGACATAGGAGTTGGTATCAGGAGCCTCATAGCTAGCACAGGCCTGGGTGACAGAAAAATGTTAGAATTAACTATGCGGCTCTGTACAGTAGATCTTTGCTGACATTTTTTGCTCAACTGTAGTTTTGCAGCACAGATCTGGTAGCCTGAAATAAAACCAGAGAAAAATTGAGCATGGGTGGCTAATCTTTGATTTAATCCCAGACTGAGTAACTTTGTCATACCAATAGGGTTAGCCAAATTCATTCACTTTCTACAGTTTTCATATTAAAAAATGAATATGAAAGATGAATAATCAGAACCAAATCCAGACATCAAATATTTAACACAATGAATGCTTTGTGGAATCTAGAAGATGATGAAATAGAATAAAGCCAGATGAATAAAGCCAGATCAATAAAGGAGAACATTTGTAGCTCAGGGTTGAACTGTGGGGTCCTTGGTGCTTTCTGAGCTTGGCTGTTTTCTTGCAGATGGTTCATTACCCAACTATTGATGCACTGATGATGATACTTAGCTGGATAATAAAACGTCTGTAAGAAAATAACAAAGCTCAGAGAGCACCAAGGACCCCATAACTTTATCTTGGTCTTGAGAAGGCTTTTTCAACCTGGTACCTCCATATGAACTGGACCTCCCTACCTTGATTGGGGAACATTCTTTCTTGGTGGGCCTTTTTTTCTACTTTTCTACTTTATGCTCGAGTCCAATGTCTAAACCACTGTTAGTGAACCTTTCAGGCACTGAGTGCCGAAACAGGAGCATGGGGGGAGTGGAAGCACTGGAAACCAGAAGAGCACTTCCCCAGTGCGCATGCGCACATTGGGAAGCTGAGCTTCCGGTTTCCAGCATGCACATGTGCACCGGTCACTTGGTCTTCCAGTTTCTGGCGCGCATGACATGCCAGAAACCGGAAGCTTAGCTTCCCGGCACGCATTTGCGCGCCAGGGAGCTGCTCTTCCCGATTCCGTGCATGTGAAGACCAGCTGGCCAGCGCACATATGTGCACCGGAACCCGGAAGAGCAACGGGCGACGGCTGGCATGCCCGGAGCGATGGCTCTGCATGCCACTTGAGGCATGCGTACCCCAGGTTCGCCATCATGGGTCTAGACTGTGTTTACATTTTGTAACAAATCTGAAAACTTAGTTTTTTAAGAAAAATGGAGGGAGGATAAGATTAGATAAAATTGATGTGAATTGTGGAGACAGCT
Source organism: Pseudoxenodon macrops (assembly GCA_032467955.1). NCBI lineage: Eukaryota > Metazoa > Chordata > Lepidosauria > Squamata > Pseudoxenodontidae > Pseudoxenodon > Pseudoxenodon macrops. The sequence goes on from JANHFT010002321.1 coordinate 392,127, forward strand.
TGTCAGTTCCATCTATCCATTTTGTTTTCTTTTTGTATTCCTCCTCCTCTGTGTTTTTTATCCTGAATCTTTGGCTGAACTCTTCTGCCATTTATTTTATTTTATTTTTGCATCCTCACTTTCAATTCTAGGTTCGGAAACAATTCTCTGGGTGCTGCCCCATGTTTCATCTATTCCCTCATTTTTGCCTTCGGAATGGACTCACGTCTTGTGACTTGCAATCTTCTCAAATCACACTTCATTCCTTTCCCTATTCTCAGTTCTGTTCCTGTACCCAAGAAAAGCAGCCAAAAGCAATGAGCATATGTGCTTCAAGCAGAACTGCAGATAATGACATAATTTGCTTAGACTCTATACGGGGCTTGTACATGTTGTGTTTACCTCAAAGGAGGTGAGTCTGAATTCTCCAAAAGGGAGGACAGACAGGGAAAACCTGTGTGGTATCTACTTTCCCCATCTTATCAACTGGGTTGACAATTTCAGCTGAAACTAATCTTAAAGAGACTCCACCCTTACCTAGTAAATGTGCACTTATGACACAATTGTATGTACCCTATGTATGAATGTTTATATACACCTGTCAGAAGCCATACAACAAGAAAGGGCAAGGCCAGGATGGAGGAAAAAAGTATGCTCATTGAATTACTGATTAAAATTAATTGCCTGTAAAATGAAGTACCCATTTACAAAATTAAATCTGCATACATCAGTTATTCTGTCTTACACAGAGAAACATTCAAGTGCAAACTCTTCTCCTAGCAGTAGGAAAGGAAGGAAAGGAGAAAATTCAGGATTTCTGATGGGGGAAGAAATAGCTGCCTTTGGAAGTCAAAGAAAGAAAAGGGGAGAAATTGGATGGAAATAAGATTAGTCAGGAAGATAATTGGATGAAGGAAAGCAGGTTAGGCATTACAAAAAAGATTCACTAACTTGACCAAGCAAACAGCGTCTTCCAAACAGCCTCTAAATTTCAAAAGTGTCCATCCATCCATCCATCCATCCCTCCTGTTAAATTCATAGGGAATCATTTGGGGGAAAACGTATTCTGTTAGATGAATTGCTGAGAAGGGACCAACCTCAGAATTATCTACAAGATGGGTACGAGGAATATTCCAGCTATCTGACCAATAAAATTGCTTGGATTTGTTTGGAGCTGGTCTCCAAGTAGGCAGATCTCAATCCTCTCTATACTTTACTCAGCTATGCCCACAATTACAGTCAATATTTGTTATTCACAGTAGTTCTATAAAGTTGCTACTAACACTGATTGGGCAAAATACTTGGGCAAATACTAACCATTGTTTCTACAGGAAGCCTGCGGTTAGGTTCCTGCAAGCCTCTGGTCATAACAACTTTGTAACCCAATCAATACAATAAGTGAGCTTGCTTGGTGTGGTGGTTAAGGCACCAGGCTAAAAAAAAACTGGGAGATAGCAGGAGCAAGTACTCCTGGTTGTGTTTCTTGTCTGGGCTACTTCGAAGGGCCAACACATTATGAAAGCTGAAGCAAGAAGGCAGTGCATTGCCTTCTTCAATCTCGGCTGTGAATGTGCACATGAGGTGACTCAAATGATTTGCCACACTCTATGTGTCCACAAATGGCCATGAAAATACTGCAAGTACATGTAGTCCTTGACTTACAAGCACAATTGATCCCCAAATTTCCATTGCTAAGCAAGACAGTTGTTGAGTGAGTTTTGCCTCATTTTACAACCTTTCTTGCCAGCTATTAAATGAATCACTGCAGTTGTGAAATTACTGTGTTTTGACCCCCGAAATAAGCGCTTGGCCTTATTTTCAGGACGGTCTTATTATTTTTGAGGTGCAGGAGGTGGCGACAGTGGTCACCTCATGGCTGCTGCTTTGTTTTGGGGAGGGCTTATTTTTGGGGGAGGGCTTATTTTAGCACATGCGCTAAAAAGCCTGATTGGGCGTATTATCTGGGGAGGTCTTATTTTCAGGGAAACAGGGTAGTAACACGGTTGTTAAATGAATCTGGCTTCCCCACTGATTGCTTGTCAGAAGGTTGTGAAAGATGGTCACATGACCCCGGCACACTGCAGCTGTCATAAATACATGCCAGTTGCCAAGCATCTTAATTTTGATCACGTGACCTTGGGGATGTGGAAAAACAGTTACAGGTCACTTTCAGTGCCACTGTAACTTAAATGAATGGTTGTTAAGTCGAGGACTACAGTACCTGTATTGATTTGGGGATTACCAATAAATTTTAGCGATTAAGTGAATTCACAAATATGGAATCTGAAAATAATGAGGATTGGCTATATTACTCTTTCCAAGCAGGTGCTTCCAAGCTGCTCGCAGAACAGCCTTCCCATTCCTTCATTTTTCCCTTCCTCAACCTCCTTCCAGGTTTTATTATAAAAAATATGGATAGCATGTAGATGGGTGAGTGGATAATGGGATCTATGTTATACTAGGTAAGAGGGACTTATAGGAGTTTATGCCCAAGTCTGCAAAGTAAGAAATTAAGTCCCTATCGTCATGCTTTAAAGCTGTACAAATTTCTGCATTCTAGGCAAAAGGGAATTTGGAGCAATTGTGGGCACACATATAGCAGGTCTAGGAAAACTCACTGCGGCCAACTTGCTACAGCCAATTTGCTGCAACCAACTCGCTGCGGGACAACTTGCCATGGCCAACTCACCATGGGCCAACTCATTGCAGGACAGGAGTTACACTAATATCGAAGAAAAATGGTGGAATAGAATAATTAAAGAAAGGATGCCAAAGGAGGAACAAAATGAAATGTGAATGACCAAAATTAAAATTATTTTAAATAATTAAATTGAATTGTTAAATTGTCCCACAGAGAATTGGTCATGGCGAGTTGTCCCATTCTGATATATAGCACCTGGCATTGGAAGCATGTTGAAGCAGTAGGAACCGTTCCTGGATTTGCACAGCTGCTCTTTGCAGCTGATGCACCATTCTTGGAAGAGACCCGTCTGGTTTAGGGTACTTCTGATATATGCTACATATATGACTGTGCATGCTCACTGGATCTCCATACCTTTCTACTATGGTCTACAACAGGGGTCTCCAACCCCTGGTCTGTGGATCGGCACCCATCCGTGACATGCCAGAAACCAGGCTGCGCAAACAAGGCAAACCCCATCCACGGGATGCAGGCAACACACGAAACCAGGCCCCCTGCAATCCATGGAAAAAATCTCTCTCCATGGAACTGGTCCCTGGTGCCTAAAAGGTTGAGGGAGCCGCTACTCTATACTATATTCGCTGGGACTAACAATGATAATCTTATATTGCCTAGAAATGATAGTATAATTTATGTCTATAATATAAATACAGATAATTTCCATAATAAAAAACCCTCCTCAATTTAAAATTATAATATGAAGCTCACTCCAATATTCTCTTGTGCTTCAAAAACCTGTAAATTGGAAATGATCACGAATAGTTCAACATAAGCTATAAATATTTTACTCCTGTGCTCTTAGGGATTTAGAAGTGACACGCCTTCCAGTCACAGCCTGCACTGATATTTCAGGCCCAGCTTAGGCTGGGGAGGGACATCCAGAGAAAGACAGAAGTGATACAACTAGCTAATCACTTCACGGAGATGCCTGTAAGGAAATTAAGTCTGCTGGGCAAAATTCCACCCAGAACAGTCATTTTAAAGCCAGAATTTCAACTCCTAGAAATACCTCTCTTGTAGTTATACCTGATATATATTGATTTAATTCTTGTTATTTTAGTCAGTTTCTATTATTACAGAATTTACAGAGTCAACTATTTCAACAGGGGTACAGTCGATTCGTGATAATTTTCTAGAGGAATAACTGATGTTTAATTGATGTCTAATGGCACAATTCACAGTATTGTGAAATTGCATTTCTGTGAATTTCATGCCTCTTTGTGGAACAGAGCAATAAACACTCAGAAGATTGAAGTCATTCTGTTATTATTACTTAGGATATCTGAGCAACATATCTATGGTTATGAATTAAAAAACTTGTGATATCTAGTGGGAATATTTCAACCATCAAGCCTTTTTGTTAAATCACAGCTCTGCTAATTATCACTGGATAATTTTCCAACTATTCCATTTTCTATGTACGCTCAACTTACTGTTCTGGTGATCTTTCTGTCCTCAGTTGGTTCATTAACTCTCCATTTACTATTGTTTCATTGCAAACTGGCCTTTGAAAATGCTTTGGAATTTGAACTATTCGTATATGAAATCTTATGGCGTATCAACCCTAGGAATAACTGCAAAATTGCAACCTTTACAATGGTGTGTCCATCTTTATTACAGCAATACTTACCTCTTGGCCTTTGCTCTCATTGTGCTCATTACCTCTGGTGTGAAAATGTTGTACTGGGATGTGAGGCTTCCCAATTTTTTGGTGTGTGTGTGTGTGTCCCTAAGACTCACAGTTCCTGCTCAATGGTCAGAGCTGGAGCTTGGCAGGCTGTTGCATAGATAGCTGTGGTGTGCCGATTCCAGCCATTTCTGATTCAGGAAGTCCTCTTCACAATAACTTGTACCACAGGTATCTTCTGTATACGGGGCTGCCCTTGAAGAAGGTATGGAAGCTATAGCTGGTATAAAACACTCTGCTCCCTGAGCAGAGATGGGTATATATTGATATACTGAATGATCCCAATGCTGAGGAAGCTGCAATGATTGCAGCTGGTTTTTAGGTACCCTGTTTCCCTGAAAATAGGACCTCCCTGGATAATAAGCCTTATCAGGCTTTTGAGCACATGCGCTAAAATAAGCTGTCCTCCAAAAATAAGCTCTCCCCAAAACATAGAAGCAGCCATGAGGTGACCACGCTCACTGCCTCTTGAACCTCAAAAATAATAAGACCTCCCCAAAAATAAGGCCAAGCACTTATTTCGGAGGTCAAAAGAAAATAAGACCCTGTCTTATTTGTGGGGAAACATGGTGCCATTCAAGCTGCTGGTTGTCAACTTTAAGGCCTTCCATGACTCCAATGTTGTTATTTAAGGGGAGAACGTTCTCCTGTATTCCTCTGCCCGTCTGACCAGATCAAAGGGAGCCAGTTTCTTCCAGATGCAATCTTACATGACAGGCATCACATATGGCCTTAAAAGTAGGATTTTTTTCAGTAGCTGCCCCCATGGTTTGGACTCTTTCTCCCTGGAGGGTTGGCCTCCTGACCCTCCTACGATTTAGGAATGCTAGTATGATTTATCTGTTCTATTAGAAGAGGAGGAGGAGGAGGAGATGCTCCAATCAGGAGTGAGGATTGCCAGGGCATGTCTTCTGGCCTTTCTCGTTCCACCTTTTGTTTCTGATCTCTTTTTAATCTCTTTTGTGATTCTTGTTTCTTATGGATGCTTTTTTTTAAAAGTGATGCAATTCTTGCTTGCATAAAAATGAGGTCAATAAATAAACTTCAAATATAGATTCCTTCCTTCTTTCCTTCCTTCCTTCCTTCCGTTCTTTAACTGTGAAGCAGCATTTACAATTCTACTGCTGTGGCTTTGGTGAGCCAACTGTTAACATCAATACTGACAAATTACTAATTACTTTTCTTATTCCATCTGTAGACTTGCTACTGTGGGTGGATTTCACCTTCTACACATATATTAGATGTAATAAATGTAAATAATAATTGAATCATTTCATCAGGTTTACCCAAAGTGATTAAGGTAGTTGCACCTTTTCTGTCTCTGTCCCATCTCAGGCCGGACATGAAATATTTGTCCAAAAGATGATCTGAGGAATTAGCACCTTTAAATTGATAATAATGTCTCAGTTAAAAAAACACTGCATTCACTATTTGCATTGTGAGATTACTAAAGTCTTAACTTCCAACTTGCTAAATTCAGCTTAAAAAGGTTTCTTTTTTTTTTAATTAATGGAGATGAATGTGTGCAAAATTTACCAATCTGGGAATAAATAGTACATTCTCTTGCACTCTCCAGAGCATTCTGTTTCTCTTAGAAAATGTCAGACTTCTCTGAACGTGCCAGGCTGATAGTTTCCAGAAACAAGTTACTTCTGGAATTAGAAGCAGTCTGAGATGTTTTGAATTTAGTGTTTATGACCAAACAAGTGTATCTGGAGGTTGCATGTCCTTGAAACATTTCAAAACTGCTTCCAGTTCAGAAGATTAACTTCGGGAAACCACCAAACCTCCCCCAAATGATCAAATATGGAGGAAAACGTAACAAACAAATTCCCAGATGTACACATTTTGCATATTTAATTGAGTGTTTATTCAAATAGAAACATATGTTTTCTGTAAAACGCAGAACATGTCCTATCTGTCCTATGTAAACCCCGTGTTATGTTACAAATTGAGGCTGATCTAGATGAAAATACAAGTGAATGTTTTGAGCGTTTTGCACACCTAAGAAAGAAAACTGGAACAGCTCTTCTCCCACCTCAAAAGCATGGCAGACTGTGAATGAATAGACTTGCGGTATGACAAGGAAAGGCAGCAATATAAAATGTCTGGTACAAACTCCTATGTAGCCATACAAACAAGGCCAACTCGGCATTTTGTCAGCTGTATTAGAGTGCAAAGCTTATTCTCCTCAGCTAGCAGGGTATTATAGTTCCATAATATTAGGATGTGGGAGGCTGGCCTGGATTCTGATTTCTCCTTGAAGGAGTAGTTCAAGTTTCAGTTGATACCAAGTGGCAGATATTGTTGCTGAAAATAGGTCCAGCGGATTGGTTGCCTAATAATTATTTCATGCTTGAGAGCATCCTTTTTCTGCAGCGGCTCCGTTTACAATCTCCTGGAACTGGCTGGTTTTCCCTCTGAAGGCCAGTATAGGTTACGTGAGCAGCCGAGCTACAGTTTAGTGTAACAGACTCTTCTTGTAAGGCTTAAGGCAACCAAGTGAATTCTGTATTTGATACCCACCCTGTGGGCGGTTTTTCCAAGCATGCGGCAAGGACAACCTGGGCTTGGTGTCCCATCTGGATTGCTATCTTGTAATGGAAATCTGGCCCAAAGACTTAGAAGAGCAGGAGAGAGAGAAAGGGAATGGCATTCTTGGTTCTCTGCCACCAAAGAGTGTTCCTACCTTGACAATGTTCGGGCCTCTGCATGGCTGCACATTCAAAAGGACTCACTAGCCACAGAGTAAACTAGTAAATCCCAGCAGGAAGCAGGTCATTACCCCTTTGGCTTCCTCTGACCACAAAACTGTTTACATTATAACTTGATAGAATCGGTCATGATGCTGAGCAATAAGCTATGTCTACACAGCTTCGCCCTTCACTCATCAGGGTTTTGTGTACCATGAACCATTACACTCACTTTCTTCCACCACCAGTTGAGCTGGCCAGCACTTCTTCCAGCTGGCCAAAGGAGGAAGAGCTAAAATGGCAGCTTGCCAGCACCCACTCTCCCTTTTCGGTTCTTCCTTCACAGTGGGGAACAAAAACTGTGTAAAACCCCAACTGCCTACTGATGGGGAAGCAGCACACTTTGGAGGAGAGGGTGTGGGCTGCAAGGTACAACACTTTGTTGCTATCTGATGAGAGAAGGGGAAATTCCAGAACCAAAGAATGGGAAATCACCCACCCCACAGCTCAAGAGGAAATTGCAAAATTGTCTTTGCACTATTTCTCTGGAAGAGCTGGTCTGGCTACCTCAAAGTACCAATTTTGCATAGCGTTTATGCTGCACATTTTATGCATTTAGGAGAACTGAAGTTCACTTATGATCGCGGTAATTTGCAAGGTGATCCATGCTTTCCTGGATGTAAGATGAGGCTGACTTCTGAGGAAACAGATACGGGACCATAGTGCTTATTTATTAAGTTGCTTGATTGTTCCCAATCTAGGTTGTGCAAAGATTCTTGCACGGCATCCGATTAAGCACTGTATGGAAGTTGTTTGTGTCTTTCTGTCCTGTTACAGACCCTTCGGTCTCCACACAGCTAGCCAGGGATCAGGTTCCATTTTGCAGGCATGGAACACAAAACCTGCATTTTCTCTCCTGTCTCAGGAATGCATAAAGGCTCCCCCTCTGCCTTTTTAGTTTTCTTCAACCCTTCAATTTCCAATGTTGTTTTAATTCTGTTTTTAACTTTGTCTTTACAATGTCTTTTTATACGATCATCCGGTTTTATTTGTAAACTACCCAGAGTCACACACGTGTAATGGGCGGTATAGAAATCGGATAAGCAGATAAATAAATAAAATAAAACGTGGGAAGGTTGGGTCACCTGTGCTATATTGGAGATGGCTCCCCTCAGAATGGACTGTTGCATCTGCCCAGGAGCCCACCTGGTGGATTAGGAAGGAAAATGCAACACAGGTAACCAGAAGAGGTTGGTGCATCACCATGCAGGATTACAACTGGCTCTAGGGACAATTTTCCGAGAAAAGGCAATATGATGTGCAATGCTTCAGAGCTGTGATTCACAATGTGTAGGAGCTGGGAAGAAAGTGGAGTGGTGTGGCTCTGCATGCACGCACACGTAAGGCAGCCGGAAGCAGCTCCCAAAGCAGGCGTGACAGCCTTGCACAGAACAATTTACCAAAGCGATGCTTTATATGCAGGAGAGGCTCCCCTGCAGTCCTTTTTCAGGATTTGCAGAGTCCTGAGAGCACATGCACCAAAGACAAATTCCTTGTGTGTCCAATCACACTTGGCCAATAAAGAATTCTATTATGTTCTATTCTATTCTTAAAGCAGTTACCTGATTTGGTACAAGCTTAAGGTTTGAGGTAAGCACATTAAGTTATGTAGGACAAAGGGACCAGATTTAAGGGTAGCCTAATTTTT
>JANHFT010002321.1:423827-438725 GCA_032467955.1 Pseudoxenodon macrops
TCTATCTATCTATCTATCTATCTATCTATCTATCTATCTATCTATCTATCTATCTATCTATCTATCTATCTAATCTTATTAACTACCCATCTTTCTCACAGAGGGGTTCTGATACAATTTAATCAATAATATAATATAAAACATAAAAACGTACTAACTTAACATTAAAAAAATTTAAATGTTAAACATAAAGTTGCAACAGATGGAGAGATCCAGAATGGGAAGATTAAGAGTTATCAATTCAGACAGCCCATGTTTCCCATGGGTTATCATGGGGCCAACCAGCCCCATGGCTGTGTAGGACCCTATGTCCCCACACACAAGCCTATATAGCCAGGTTCTGAAACATCCTTGACCCACAGGTTTTGACATACATACGCACACTTTTCCCTTCTTCCTGGAGTAGATTTATTCTATCCTGAACAAGAAGGTTTTCATAGAGATCCAGGTTCAGATGAGTTTGTTTTTTGTATGCCTATCACGCTTCAGATGTGTTCTTACAGCTGAAGGAACCCAAAATGCTCTATTTATTTGAAGCAACTAAGGAAAGGGTTTTTAGAAAATAATTTAATTCTCCAACAATGACCATTCCTATAAACATCCAATTGGAAAGTCAAGTTTCACATTGGTGGAACTTTTAATGTTATGGAGGCATATGGATGCTTTCAAAATAAATCAAAAGAACCCCCAGCATTTCAGTCCAATATTTATATAAATCATTTATTCCTGATTCCTTTTCTTAGTTGTTCATATAAACCACAGCCAGTATAATGACAGTCAGCTTAAACTGAGGCTTATCCTAGTGACTGAAGAACTATTATTCTATCATCTCCTGTCAATATGAAAAATTTTAGGCAGGGGTGGGCTTCAAAACATTTAGCAAGGGGTTCTCTGCCTGGGTGCTGGATGGGCGTGGCCATGGTGGGTGTGGCCTAGTCGGCCTCCTGCACCATGGCAGGGGAGGGCGTTTTTGCCCTCCCCGGGCTCCGGAGGCTTTTCTCGAGCCTCTGGGAGGGTTAAAACGGCCACTTCAGGTCCAAACTTCTGGTAGGCCTGTTTTTCACCGTCCCTGAGCCTCTGTTTGTGCTCTGCACTTACCTGCATCCAAAACGGGCCAAATGGGGACTCCTGGGAGGGGTGGGATGGCGGGACCAGCCAGGAGTGGGATTTGGGGGTTCTCCAAACTGTACAGAATCTTAGCTAGAGGTTCTCCTAAATCCCTGAGAACCCCCAGCAGCCCACCCCTGGTTTTAGGGAATATACATTCTCAGTCACACTCATTATGTTTTGGAGTATGTGGGTCTTAGATGCACTTTCTATTGCTATATCCAACAAAGTAATAATAGAAGTGTGGTGAGGAGCGAGGCTCATTCTGGCTACAGCAGGAGGGATAAAGCTCCACTAGCTGCCCATATTTTTAAATCCTCCTACTTGAAATAAATGGTGTAGGGCAAGAGAGCAGAAATTACTTGTGCTAGTCAAAAACTGGTGCAAGTGGGGAACCTAATCAGAGGGTCTCTTGAAGGGAACAAAGGGGTTTGGAATCCAGCAGAGCTACAATTGCCTTCAGCTCCAACTTGGAGCCTGTCTTTCAGAGGAACACTATACCTGTTAAGCTTTCAAGTGCTGAGGGACAGATGCTGAGAAAAGCATCTCTACTCATTCTTAATTTTCCTCAATCAGTATCCAACAGAATGAGGAATCAACAATAAGCTAGCTTCTTCTTTGATCAACACGTTTACATTTACAAATCTGAAAACATTTCATAGGCAAGCCTCACCCATACTGGGAGATTCCCCTCAAAAGATAATCTCGGAAACATGTTCTTAAAGGAAGAACGCTCCTGCTTACCTTTTCTCATATTTTTGACCAACATAAGTCAGAATTCTGTGACTTACATTTCAGTGATCCTTGTTCTAATATTTGGCTGATTCACACAAGTATGATTTTTCATTCTAGTGTATTCTGGTGACACTTATTGTAACGAGACTGTAAGTCTTCAGGTCCTGAGTTTATTGGTTAATGTTTTTCTTTGTACCTAAAAATCCATATTTTGCCATGCCAGAGCACTTTTTTTATCCCTTAGGCACTTAATAATAAATCAAATGAAGATATTTATCACTCAATTACTCACACATGCATAAATTAAAGCCATCTTAACTGGATCCCACCTGCAAGATTTTCATAGCAACTAACCCTAGCTTCATCCAGCACACTGTTTCTCAGCAGTTTCTGTTTTCAATTCTTGACTCATGAAGTGCTGAGTAATCAAGTCACCAGAAAGCTGGCCTCTGCATGAGCCTGCCTTGATGGACCTCTTGGCCTCATCAGCAACTCCTTTGCCAGAGGGCCACTTAAAGGAATGTGTGAGATGGTAAATCAGTTCCATTAGCAAATCTGGTTGTTATAACCACCTCTCCTTCTTTAGCAAATACTGTAGGAGGACTGTGTTAGTGGTTACCCCAGATCAGAAGAAATCTGTTAGCCGCATTCCAAACAAAAACACAAGCTTTTTTATGTAGCTCACAAAAGCTGATGCTTTTTAATTAAATTTGTTGGATTGAAAAGAGGCCATGAAACTCCTCCTGATTTTCTTCAGCGCATGTGACCTGTGGAATGAGGGTGAGGGTTAGAGCTGGCAAAGAGCTTTCGGTTGCAGATCCTTTCTTAACCTACTTTCAGCAGGTTGCACATGACTTCCCTTATAGTCCTCACCGAGAAGCAGCGTAAGCAGAAGTGTTATGCCTCCACTCATTGCCCTAGGACAGCATCAAAAGGCAGAACAGCACAGCTCCTGTTCCTCCCCAGGAGCCACTTAGATGGAAAACCTGAGCTCTCCAGAGCATTTTTCACATCCTCCACACTGGCTGCTGGGAATTATAGTTGAGAAGATTTTGGAAATAAGATGAAACTGCTCATATTGTTCTTATTATTCCGTTTGGTGCTTTGATTCTCTCCTTTGGCCCCCTCCTCCAAGCATAGAACGCTAGAAATATCAGTTTTAGCTCATTTCCCCTCCCCCCTTTCCCCTTTCCAGACTTTGGGGACATTCTTATACCAGTGTCCATTTTGCCCCTTCCTTATCATTTGTTGACAACCCCCCCCCCCTATAATTTTCATTTCTCAATGCTTTCTTCTCTTTATTTAGCTTGTAACTGGCCAACCGCATCTTCTTCATTTCAAAACGTTTGCAAAAGGTTGAGAAACTAAGTCACATTTTACATTCGTTGTTTGGAGCCCTATTTCTTCAGATTCTGGTCCTTTAAAGGGCAAAATATTGTAGGAAGTAAACCCACCCCTCTCCTAGGAAAAGAAGTATTTTAGGAAATATTAAAAAGGCAGAATATTATATTTCCTTGGTTGAGAAATGGAGAAATGTGTTTTAGGCAGGAAACACTCACTCTTAATAGCCCCCACTTTTGTCAATGGACCATTAAGGCCAGAGCCCAGTTCACTCATTTCCCCCACCTTTGTCAATGACCAGACTATTCTACATATTCTACATTCTACCTACTTCAGGCAGACCCATCTAGCAAACAAGAGACTCACATGGCACCTGGGAATATTACATCAGCCAAGCCTGGGACTCAGACAAAGGCCTACAAAGTTAGCTAAGACCCTCACCCCGTGTGAGTCTGACAGCCAATCAGAGTGCATTTCTTACACAGGAACAGGAAGGTCTGGGGTGGAGCCCAACAGAGGGCATAAAAAACTCAGGGACTCCCAGCAACACTCTCTTCTTTGCTCTTCTTCTCTTCACCCAACATCTTGAAGCATGTAATCACCTTTTCTGTTCAGGAATTCAAGCCATGTGCTCCTGTCCATCCAATCAACCCCCAATCTTTCCAAGCAGCCACCATGTTTCCAGTGTCTTTTTCTCCACTTGGAATTGAGCCCATATAGCAATAGCACTTATATACCGCTTCATAGTGCTTTTACAGCCCTCTCTAAGCGATTTACAGAGTCAGCATATTTCCCCCAACAATCTGGGTCCTCATTTTATCCATCTCAGAAGGATGGAAGGCTGAGCCAACCTTGAGCCAGTGAGATTTGAACTGCCGAACTGCAGCATATGGACATTTCTTCCAACAATATCATTCATGTCAATCTCAGCAGAATCCTAGCAGATTCCTATTCATATCCCTGTGGTTTTCCTGGAAAGTGCATGATTTCACATAGCCCTTCTGGGATGCTTCCTATTTCATCCCAGGAATTTAGCTGGATCCACCCTTACCTCGCTTTTAAAGCTAAACTAAGAAGGCCAGGTGGGTATTGTCACACTTCCTGATCTAGGATTGTGAGAGCTACCTGCAAAGCCTCAATACATTAGAGGTTGGAGAATCCCCAGTTCTTTGAATGCCAAAAGTGGTAACGGTATGTAAGTAAATCTTCAGAATTTGGGATATTACGTTGAAATGTTTGGTTACTTTTTTCTGCTCCAGTCGACATCCTATCAATATCAGCATTTCTCAACTTCAGCAAGTCTAAGATGATTTCACCTGGAGGAATTGATGCTGGCTGGGGAATTTTGGAAGTCCACCCATCATAGACTTGCTGAGTTTGAAAAACTATTCTAGATTATTATCCAAATTAGTGATATGTCTCCCAAGAGTGCTTGGAAACGGTGCCCCCATGTGGTGCTCTGTGTCATTCTTCTACTGTTGGAAAACCAGGATGTGACCAGCATAGAAATATGAGCCCGCCCACCAACCCTTTAGTGCTAACTGATTCATATACCTTAGAAGAGATGTAGCTGGCAATTCCCTACGCTGGAGCTTAGGTGGCAGAACATGGTATTGATTCAAATTATTTCAGGAAGTTCTTCACATTGAATTTCTATTCTTCTTAGATTGAGTCCCTTCCTTCCAGCTCTATGATTCTATGACTCACATACATTACATACATACATTTGCATGCGCATGGCTACATAAAGCAATACCTCTGCTAGAAATCCCTTCCCGCCTAGTGAAGCTCATACACTTTGAATGAAGCATAGCAACCGGCGATGCAGGAAATAAAACATAATGATTCACCAACAGTCATCTGTTTTTATCCCATGGCCTACAATATTTACTTAAAAGGATGGACTTTCCCCCCCACCTAGAGCATGCTTTTTCCTCATAATTATGTTACTTATACTATATCTATTATTAAATAGTAAGTCTTCCCATTCAAAGGGCATGTGCATTTTCTAAGGTAATTCTTTCTAAAACAAATTCTTCTCCAGATGCACCCTTTGCACAACTCATTTCCCCAAAGGATGTTCCTGAATGTCTCAAAAATATGGCAATGGGTTAATTGTATCATGCGCTGGAGAGGTGGGAAAGCTGAAGGTGACTAATTCAGGGATTTATTTATTTATTTTGGTTTTAAAAAAGAATTCACAACGTGGCAGCCTTCTTTGCAATTAGCCTTCCTCATCCACTCCAAACGTTCTTACATAATAAGCATATTAAAATACCTGACTCAATTTTTCCCATTAATTTTTTCAACACATGCAGTACTGTAGGTGGTACTTTCCATCAAGTAAATAACAGCATAGCTTACAACACTGTGTGAATTGTTCCTTTGCTGTTTTTCTGGTTTGCCTCATAGATTGAAGAATTGATTTGTTCCCTAGAGACATATTAAATGAAAAAGAAAGTGAACTTGGGTGGATATGCTCATTAACACTTTCTCTTGTCTTCTTTAAGACTATACTTTTCCATTCCAGTAGGCTCCATTCTCTTTGGTGGGGTTTCCAAATAAAAAATGCTTCTCCCCACATAAACCTGGAAACATTTTTTTTGGTCTGGGTTTCCAAAGAGAACCCAATTCAAACACTTAAAGAAAGTGACACTATCATTTGTTCCCATGAAACCAACTATTTAAACACTGAATTATATGTTGAAAAGGACTGACTTTCAGAACTGTCTGGGCTATCTTACCAACCAAATTAATAGAAGTACAAACACGATTTGAAATAACGATTTGTAATCCACCTTCTGAATTTCTTGTCAGCAGCCTGGAAAGCCTGGCTCTTTTAATAGGTAGAGGAAGGGATATAATAAGCCTGTGCTTTGGAATTGAACATTTCATGAAATGGATGAGTAAATCAAGAGAGGTCTACTGAATCTATGCTGCAAACATCCAGACTAACAGTGGATGGCAGTAAAGAATTAGGAATTTCTATAGGTCTCTGCTGCCATCTAGCAGTTGTCTGGATTTGCAGCTCGGATCTGACCAAATAGAAATGTAATATCAAGACTATTCTTCTGAACAAATATTCTCCTCATTAGAGCATATTAGATGTGGGTCGTGCACCCCCCCCCCAATTCTTCTGTTGTGTTGCCTCCTCAAGCTTCTGTTGCTATGCTATAACTACTGGAATGTGCTCTACGTGGTATCTAAAAACTTCAATTAGTAGAATTTGGCAGCCTATTTATTAGCAGGATTGAACAGAACATAAAACACTAGTGTTGAAAGATATCTCCCTTGGCACCCAATCTGTTTCTAGGCAATTCACAGGAGCTGGGTTTTTTTTTTTTTTGTCCTTTAAAGTCCCAAATAGCTCAGTTCTAGTTTACCTCAGTGAACATCATCTTTCATATCAGCCTTCTTTTAATACTAAGGAAGTTGCAGAGTTGTTTTTCCCCCCTGACCGTGTCTTTATCCAATCAGAGATGTCCAAAGACCAGGGCCTTTACAATGAGGTTCCAGTATTATGCGCCTCATCTGAGAAGCAGGATTACAGAATAACAGAGTTGAAAGGGACCTTGGAGGTCTTCTAGTCCAGCAGTCACCAACTGATGGTCCATGGACCACTGGTGGTCAGTAAGAAATTATTAGCATTTTTTATATTGCACTAAATCACGGGTCCTCAAACTACAGCCCCTGGGTCGGATACGTGCAATTAACGTTTGTGTTGCTGCAGAGAGTCTCCCCCTTTGGGGTCTTTTTTTGCGGGTCGTAGGGGGACAGAAATCCCGACTTGGGGTCTGCTTCAGCCTCCTGGTGTGGGGCTTTGGGCGAAGGCTGGAGGGAAGCGCCGCTGGTGGTGAAGAGCTAGGGGGCCTTGTTCCAGAGGGACTGCATCATGGCTTGGAATTGACTGACCATCTCAGCCCGCTGAGCCTCCAGGCGCCAGTATCTGGCCTTGCACTCCTGCAGGTCTTCCCTCTGCTTGGAAAGCCTATGCTCGTAGTCCTCAGTGTGGTGCTTCTGCTGAGCCTCCTTCTCAGTCAGATCCAATTTGAACTGAGCAGCTGTTTTGCCAACTCTTTCTCATGGTGGCTGCTTAGCTCCAACAACTGCTTCCTGTAGGGGCCCTAAGGAGCCTGGGCAGGCAGGTGAGGAGTGGTTGTGAGGGGAGGGGTGAGTAGAGGCTGGTGAGGTGCCACTTGATGTGAGTGACATTGAGTTGGCCACACCCACCTAGTCACATAACCACCTAGCCACGCCCACCCAGCCGGTCATTAGGCAGATCATATTAGTGGTCTGCGGAATTTAAAACAATGAATTTAGTGGTCCCTGAAGCCCAAAAGGTTGGTGACCCCTGATCTGGATGACTGAAAATCTCTACAGACATTTATCTATACAATTTGGGCTGAACACCCTTTGAATGGTGTGGGAGGAATGGATTTCCAGAGTAAAAAAATTGCAGACTACAGGAACCAGGAGCACTACACAAGATAAACCTCCGGATAAACATCCAAGTGCAAGAACAATCCTCTAAAAGGATGCAAATGTCCAACTGTCTGCAAGGAATAAAAAAAAAACCTTCCATTCGTCACTATCCTGTCAGAGTTGAAGAAGCTTCTTGAATGAGAAGCGAAACGTCTTCAAAGAAAAACAAGAAAGTCCAGTTGCCTCCTGAAAAATCCCCTTTGGGACAGTCAGATAGTCTGTTGCAGAAAGTTCATATCTGTTAAGAGTTCCATAGCAACCTATGGTACCTACCGGTACATACCTGTACCTTGGGCACAGTACAGCCCTTGATCTCGGGGGTCATGGCAGTGGGAAGTAAGCAATCTTACCTGAAGTAATAAGGCATTGATCCTTTCTTAGATTGCTACTTTCCTACTGTTTATGCCATCTTCAAAGTGGGGTTTTTTGGTGCCCTCTGAGATTAGATGTTTTCTTGCAAATGTTACCGAGTATCGCGTTACTGAGTTTGGTAATGAAATATCTGCAAGCAAACAGCCAAACTCAAAGAGTACCAAAGACCTCACCGTTTAACCTTGAGCTACAAATATTCTCTTCCATTGGCATCTTCCGAGTGTTCAGCTGACTATATGGACCAGAACTTAGCCATCATTCTCAAACTCTTGATTTCACGTGGCTTAATTTGGTTGCTAGGCTCAGGTGTATCTCTGAGACTCACAACATAGTTAAGATAAGTAAGAATCTTTACTGCAAACTAGAATAAAGACACGTTGAAGAGTTGATTGCGTTCTGTTGATTGGCCAAAAAGCAATTTAAACCCATCATTTTCCTTACATTTCAACAGTCTCTTTGCTATGCGCTCCATGATACTGAAGCTAAGCAATTTATTGGAGGTCGACATAACTGACTTCTCTATCTTGAGAACTATTTTATCTCAGCTGATGTCTTTGGGTTGGGGTGCAAGGCAGAGAATTACTCCAAACCTGAAAATGCACAAGTAGCAGAGAGGGATGGGACGTCCCAAATATATTAACCTTTTTCCAATGTCATTTCTTTTACTCTGACCTAATTACTCACTTTCCTCTCTATATCTCCTGCTTTTTGTTTCTTTTACTGGAAGAAAAGATTGGAAAATGAGATAGCTGCAATTGCTGACAGTATAATTCCGATCTCCATTAAATTAGATGAAAGCAGACTAGAAGAAGCAACAGAATTATGAGATTTGCAGTATTTACCAGAAAATATGCAACCGGTGCATCTTTTCTTCCTCCTTTAAAAAAAAAATATTTATAAAGGTTTATACATTTCAGCAATTACCTATTCATCATTTGTAGATAGTTCAAATTCTGTCTGCTGCTGCTCAATTCCAAATGTCATATTATCTACCTTAAATCTTTCTCTTAACTGTGCATACAAAAATCTATTGAAAACTAAATCCCTCTGCAGTTGATCGCTCTCTTGATTTCATCTTAGATTCTCCATGTTTCTGTTCTAACAACTCTCAATAAGTTAACCATTTTTATTTGCATACTGTTATTTTCTTATGAAATGCTTCTTGTGCTGAAAACCATAAAGCATTTTTGGGCACAATCTGGGTTTATATTTGTTCTATATTCTCAACAAAGCACTTCTAAATAATGATTCTTAAAACCTACATTAAATGTAACTTTATCATATCATAAATATCCATGCCATCCAAACCTCAGATCACGATCTTCTAACTCTAAAAGTCTTCTGTTTCTGAGCAACTTTCTCAGTTCTTTCATCCAGACCAAATCGCAAGCAGCAAAATATAGTTCCACATTTTGATAAACCCAATCCTCTTTTTTTCATTTGTATCTTGTATCTTTTATATTTAACTTTTTTTCCTTTGCCATATAAATCAAAATATATCTTTTTGCCATTGTTTAAATAGTACGTCAGTTGTCAAAACAGTATTGTCTGAAACAAAACATTGTTTCGACAAAACATTCATTTCTCTCATCTCACCTTATATCTCTAGTCACTACTTCCAAAGTTAAAATAAATAATTTAGAGCAATAGTGACAAAATAATTTTGCATTGTTTAAAATTATCAGTTATTGTGGTATTTTCATCTTGTACATGGCAAAATGGGTGCCAGTCTTGAAATCAGGAGACTGTCAGTTCTGGTTCTACCTTAGGCATGAAAACTATCTGGGTGAATTTGGGTCTCTCTTTCTCTCTCTCTCCCTCCCTCCCTCACTCACTCCTTCCCTCCTTCACAGGATTGTTGTTGTGTGGAAAATAGGAGGAAGAAGGAGTATGGTGATGGAACAGTGGGAGAACAAATAGTTAAAGGGACTGAAATTTAAATTATGATATAACTTAGAAGAGATTGTTATAAAACGATGTACCATTGGCACATGACTGCAGAAAAATTGTGTAGAATATATAAAGGTACTTCAAATTTATGTTGGAAATGTGGATAACATGAAGGGTCATTTTATCATAGTTGGTGGGCTTGTAAAAAAATGCAGGAAATTTCTGGGTTCAAATGCATATAATGGTATAATGAATTTTAAAGGTCAACGTTCAACTAAAACTTTTCTTGTTGGGATTAATGGGCAGTCAATTATAAAAGAGTCATGGAAGATTATTATTATATATGATTTCGGCTGCTACACTATGATATGCATAAAGATGGACAGATTCGGACATACCCATAACAGAACAATGGTGACAGAACTAACAGAAATGACAAAATTATCTTGTCTGATTAGAGAAAGATCAACAACTACATTTGTCAGTGACTGGAAATCCTTTCTGGACATGTTGCTGGGGGGGGGGGAAAGGAGCATAACGGATCTTGTAATTTATGGATTTGGAGATTAGAAAGGGCAGTTTATGGAAAGAAGGAAATTACAATGTAACTCTAGCGAGAGGGGGTAAAATGTAAATGCATTTATAACGGTTGGCGAAAAGATTAGAAGCCATTTTTTAAATAATCCTTTCTTTTTCTTTTCTTTCTTACTTATTCACTCTTCTTATTTTCTTCATTTCATTTCTAATGTTGTTTGCATCTTGTTAAAAGTTATTTAATAAAAATGATGTTAACGAAAGGAAAAAAAATATTCATTGCATTTTCATTCTACCTTCACTCTAAATAGCCTAGGACAGTGATGGCTAACCTTTTTGCCATTGCGTGCCAAAAGCAGGGGGGCACAGGGGGAGCGTAGGCACATGCACCCACACCCATAATGCAATGCTTTCCCCCAATGCATGCGCACACAACCACAACCACTCGCGTTGCCCCCCACGTATGTGCGCAGGCCTAATTGAAGCCCCCAGACTTCTAGTAGACCCGTTGGGCCATTTTTTGCACTCCCCAGGCTTTAGGAGGCTTTCCTGAAGCTAGGGGAGGATGAAGAAACGGCCTCCCCCGCCCTCTGGAAGGTTGAAAATCAGCTGGCCAGTGTGTGCATGTGCGCTAGAGCTGACATAGGGCAAAGCCTCACGTGCCCTCAGATATGGCTCCGCTTGCCACCTGTGGCGCACGTGCCATAGGTTCACCTATGGATGTTTATGCACGGTTTATGCTTAGCTTTATCCTCTCAACTACCTTACTTAAATAAGATATATGAAGAGGTAGTACCTGATCGAGGGTCACCTCACTAATTTTACAGCTGAGTGAGGATGTGAACTTAAGTTTAATGTCTGCACCATCAGTGGTTTGCCCTGATGCCATCAACCCTTTCCAAATGTGGGACAGATGAAATGGTCGTATAGGCAACTCATGGAGCGACGAAGCTCCGTTCAGCCACTTGTTAGACAGGTTCTGAGAAGGCTGTAAAGGAGATAGATGGGCTTAAAGGTTAATGGTCCTCAACAGAAGATGGGAAGTGTTAGTCAATTATCTAGAATCTATTTCCCTGGCCCAAGGCTATGACACAGGAGAACAGCCTGGGCAGTCAGCAGGGAGAGGAAAGAACTGAGCATCTTGGGCTGTTCTTTGCTCCTCTGTATTGAAAATCACTCTCTGTAAAGTTAATATCACAGCCAGCTGAGAAGAGGAAATTGAGTGAGAGCCAGTAAATTGGAATGCCTTTGCAAAAGAGGAGGAGGAATGAGCAATGCTGAAACCCTTATATCTTCTCACATATTGCATGGGTGCCTGCACCAGATAATCAAGTGCCCTCCCCTTTATTAAACCAATAAGAATAACAAGACCTTTTCTTTGATCACTTAGCTGATTGTGACTGCTGGGGCAAAGTTTCCAGAGTGGAACGGAATGACTATTTATAAAGCTAAAGAGCATCTTGCTCTGATGGAAAGTTTGCTTTCTGGTGTGCAAGGAGAAAAACAGCGACAAAGGTTTTTGACCCGAGGACAGTTTTGTTGGGAAAAAAGACCATCAAGGATGAATATGGTGTGTTTGTTTGTTTGTTTTAAATTACAAGGAGATTTGCAAGAAGTGCCAAAACAGGTCTTTGCAGGTTTTGCAAAGGGACAGATAGAAGCATTCAAAAATCTCTTTTTTTGATGGGAAAAAAAAATTCCAAAGGAAAGGCCCAATTCACAGAGATCCCCTGGAGGCAACCAGTGATAAAAGCAGCATCACAACATTGAGATGCAAGTTCCAACCCTGATAGGTCCATGCATCCTGTCACTGCACTCATCTACGTAAGGGGAGGATCTAGCATCACAAGAATGTGATGAAGCTTTCATTATTTTGAGGAAAAAGTTGGATGTTGTAAGATCTTCTGGCCATATTTGCTGTAAGGGGTGAACTTGAAAAAAGTATATTTCTGAGAGATGTATAAAATATGATTTAAAATTTACATTGGGGCATTTATGATAATGCCTATAACAGTGATGGCTAACCTTTTTCTTCTGTCATGCCAAAAATGGTAGCGCACGCACGCATGCCACCACATAACCCCCCTACGCACACTACACTGCACTGCGCATGCATGCACACGCCCTCTCATTGGGCCATTTTTTGCCCTCCAGAGGGTGAAAAATGGCCCAACAGGACTTCCGTTTTGCCCGTTGAGCTGTTTGTCACCCTCAGGGAAGCCTCCGGAAGGCGAAAAACAGCCCTATGGGCAAACCGGAAGTTCAGGAACAGACTTCCGGTTTGCCTGTTGGGCCATTTGTTACCCTCCGAAGGCTTCAGGGAAGCCTGCTGAATCCTCCGGAGGGGGAAAAACGGCCGAAAATCAAGGCCGAAAATCAGCTGGCCAGCACATTCTGCAGCTGACAGGGCAACACCTCGCATGCCCTCAGAAATGGCTCCACGTGCCATAGGTTCGCCATCATTGACCTATAATAAGACATAAGACATAAGAGCAATTTGCATTGAAAACAAACGGTTTCGCATAATTGTTAGTAATTTGTGCATGCTTCTAAATTATGAAGAAGTGCTTTGGATCATGAACTAACATAGCACTTCTCTTTTGTTCATTACAGCCATATTCTTAAAACCACATTTTTCCAGGCTTTCCTGTAAAGCTGCAGCATCTTTTGTCAGGTAAAAATCCAGAGGGAAAAAAGGCCCGTCTTATTGTAATGAATGGCAAAAAGGTGCTATGTTCACACTCATACGAGAACCTCAGCACCTCTTCCTTTGCAAAGTCCTAATGATTCACATTAAAGCTATGCACCACAATGAGGGCAATAAAAAAAGAAAAAGGCCAGGAGAAGACAAGGTGACTGGATACTGTAAATGATGACAGAAGCATGGGCTTCCATGAACTGAGTTATAAGCAGTTACTGACAGACAATACTGGTGAAGTTGTGACCATTGGGGTCATAAAGTGTCAGAAGCAACTGAAAACCAGCAGCTATAAACTATTTCTGTATTGCTGAAAAGAAAACTACAAGGACGTCAGGCTTGACTTGAAGGGACTTTATCCTTTTGTTCCAAAGGTGCTTTTTTTTCAAAAGGCAACTGGGCTTTCTTTGTTTTTTCCTGGAAGACATTTTGCTTCTCATCCAAGAAGCATCTTCAGTTCTCACTGAATGGCGGAGAATGGAAGGATGGAAGGATCCTTGTAGTCATCTGATCATCAACACTCTTTCTTAGAGTTGCAAAGAATATAAATCCTTCCATTCTCCACCATTCAGTCAGAACTGAAGAAACTTCTTGGATGAGAGGTGAAACATCTTCAAGGGATAACAAAGAAAATCCAGTTGCCTTTTGAAAAAAAAGCACCTTTGGGACAACCATGATCTGGATGACTGAGAATCTCCATAAACATGTTATCTTTTTATATGGTTTTGGTGGGGTTTGGGAATCCACCAATTGCCTCCCATTGAAATTGTAAGGAAAACCGCAGTCTTAAGCCTCATTGCAGAGACAGAATGGAGCTCAACCTCACAGCACTTCCCCAAACACCGAGCCAGTTATTGCCCCTCAACCCAGCTTATTTCACAGAGTTAGAGTTGTGGGGAAATTTAAAAAGGAGCATTCTATATACTGCTTTGTGTTATAAATTCTATTTATATAAAGCACCACAGAGGAAACAAAGAACACAGTCACCATGTACTTTACTGCTCAGCCATATATATGTAACAGGAAACTCTATTTAGAACAAAGAGCATCTGCCATATATCCAAACTTGTAAACACTGTCATTTACTGGCTGATTATTACTGTAGTTGTTGCATAAAAATACATTCCAGCAATGAATTCCAACACTTTGAATTTCAGGAGGAAAGGAGATATATAGACTTATCAAGCCAAAAAAGAAATGATCTTTGCATACTCAAGGATGGAGAAATGCAGATTCACATGGCTGTGAGAGAGAGAACCATATGCCTATATGTTGCAATAGATGGCAGCCCTTAGCCAACTTGTTTTGGTCTTGAAGGACCTGGTGAGAACTTGGTTCAAAGACTATCAGGAAATATCAGGGCTGTAGGCTGGAAAGAGGTGTGAAGAAAACATTCTGAAAGAAAGAAACCAGTGGTAAGAAAACAACGTGGATGCAACATAATTAAGGCTGAACTCCAGAAAAATGAAGAAAAAAAAAAGGTCAGAAAATGTTAATGAGTGGATTTTTTGTTTCCCTATTCTTTAAGACAGCGCTTGGAGCTATTTTTATCAAGTTTTGCTCCCTTATTTAATGAGCATTTTGGAGACAGAATTGCTACTTGTTACTTTAAGTAACATTTTTACTTTACAAAAATAACTTTAAGTAAAATTTTGTTTTAGTTTAATATTTGTATATACAGTATTTTTAATTGTTTTCATGTGAGCTGCTCAGAGCCCTGTACTTGAGATGGGCAGCTG
>JANHFT010002321.1:460801-471019 GCA_032467955.1 Pseudoxenodon macrops
AGATACCAGTTGGCAGAAGGTGCTTCCCCCCCCCCACCCCCCTTCGCCGTCGTGTGGCGTGCAAACTGAGGGGGGGGGGCAGCGCCTCTTAGCAGATTCACTGGCACCAGATTTACATCGAGCAAATAGCACTGGTATGGGGGGGGGTTGTTGGTGGGGTTTTTTTTTGGGGTGGTGGTGGTGGCAAGGCTGGCATCTTTTAAAAGCTACGCGGGAATCTCCCAACCCAAAAAACGTCAGTTGTCACTTCATCTCGCCATGCCAGGAAAAAAATGGGGGTGGGGAAGGGGAGCCTTTATCTGTTGAATGTATGCCATATGGGCTGCGCGTGCTCTCCATTCATCTATCAGAAAAGGAGTGGCCCAGACGTTATGCAGGCAAACGGGCTGCAATCAAAGCCTTGAGGGAAGAAAGTCCCTTTCGGAGAAATCTCTTTATTTGTTTCATCAATCTGTAAGCCGCCTCGATTGCCGGAGCAGCTCCCAAGTGATTCACCAAGTCTCCCCACCTGATTCCTCAAATCGGGTTTTCCGAGCCCTTGAGTTGGAGATTTGTATTTATTGATTTGGTGGTGATGTGTGCTGGAACTTCTGCTGGGCAGTTTGTGCCGGAAAACCCAAGTTATTTCAATACCTTTGATTACAATTTCAGGCTCTGTGGCTCTCAGGTCAATCGCGCAATCAGGGTTGCTATAGTTTTCTCTACTGTCAGATCGGCAGCCTCTCCTTTTGGAGACACCCCCCTCCTTCCCCCCGCCCAAATCTCACTCCTGCTGTTTGCAAACGACTCTCCCTTCAACTGTTTAGAGTCGAGTTTCCTGAGGTTCAAAAAGGCTCGTAAAACGTTTCTTCTTCTTCATTGGACCTTTCCGATGCTGAAATAACTTCTTTTCAGCGGCGGTACATTTTATTTATTTTATTTAGCCAACTTTTTATAGCCACCTCATGCACAGTTCTAGGCAGCTAACAAGGATTAAAACAAGGCAGAATTTTAAAACAGCCACATTGGGGGAAAAGGGGAATCTGATAATTAAACCAGGGTCATGTGGGAGTGGGAGGGTGATGGGATAACCATAATATCCTAACCAGGTTCCTGTAGAAAGAAGCAATGTTCTCTTAAGGCAGGTGAATCTGAAACTAGTTTAAATTATGGTAGCGCCAGGATTAGATAATGTCTTAAAATTGATTACCATACAGGTATTGTTTTTCTGTTGATTCTGTTGTAGCCTGTTTTACAACATTTATTTTTTGGGTTTTATTGTATTTTAAGTATAAACACCCCCCCCCAACTAAAAACACTGCTACTGCTGATACTCAGAGCTATAGTGTGTAAAATTAGCATAAGTCATTTTAACTGTCTTTTTAATAATAGGCTGAGAAAGCAAGCTTCAGGATAAATGGAATTTTGTATATATTTTTTCAGATTGATGGAGTGTGTATGAATGTGTGGGTATGAAGTATTTCTGCTACATTGGATAATATAACTCACTGCTACCCAGGCCAGATTGTCTGAAATCCACTGAATTGTTACTTGCTTTGTGCATCTAGAATGTCACAGAATGTTTTCCCATGAAAATTATGGAAATTTGGAGAGAAGACCTTAATGAAAAGTTATCTCTTGGCCTTAGTTTCTTCTTCCAGTGATTAGTATCTTTTTCAAACCAAGCATTTCCTAGAGATAGTTGTAGCAAAGAAAAATAATGTAGAAAGTGTGTTACGTTATGGCACAGGTGGTCCTCAACTTACAACCAACAATTGAGCCCAAAATTTCTGTTGTTAAGCAAGGCAGTTCTTAAATGATTTTTGCCCCTTTTAATTAGCTTTTTTTTAACCATAGTTGGTAAGCAAATACCATGTTTCCCCGAAAATAAGACCTAGCTGGAAAATAAGTCCTAATGCGTCTTTTGGAGTCTTATTTTTGGGGAAACACGGTAACTGCAGTTGTTAAGTGAATCACGTAGTTATGAAGCAAATCTGGCCTTCCTCATTTACTTTGTTTGTTGGAAGCCTCCTGGGAAGGAAACAAATGGGGATCACATGATAATGCAATGCTTATACCAGGTTTCCCCGAAAATAAAACAGGGTCTTATTTTCTTTTGACCCCCGAAATAAGCGCATAGCCTTATTTTTGAGGAGGTCTTATTATTTTTGAGGTGCAGGAGGCGTCGAGTATGGTCACCTCATGGCTGCTGCTGTGTTTTGGGGAGTGCTTTTTTTTGGGGGGGGGCAGAGGCTTATCCCGGTAGGTCTTATTTTCAGGGAAACAGGGTATATACAGGCCAGTTGTCAAGCACCTGAATTTTGATCATCTGACCATAAGGATAATGCAACAGTCATAGGTATAAATGGTGAAGAGTGAAAACTGATCATATATACCTTTTTCCAGTACCGTTGTAACTTTGAATCACCGTTAAACAAATGCTTGCAAGTCAAGGACTATCTGTACAGTATTTTCCCACCAGAAAAACGCTTGGCTACTTTATGAGGGTATGAAGCAAGAGGCAACAAAGGAGTTTAGGTTTTTGCTTGCCCTAATGAAAATGTAACCCTATTTTCTGGGTGGGCAAAGTTGCAACCACACTGTATTTAATAGATTTGGGGAAGGTAGAAGAACACAGCGACTGAAACAATAATACATAATTGGGAGGGTTATGCCAGACATGCGGGCAACACTGGGATTTGTTGTTTCCTCCCTTGGGTTTTGGTGATATTTTGGTAGACGGTTTTTCCTTTCCTTAGCATTTTAAAACAATGCTAAGTCTATTTTAGGATTTACAGTACTGAATACATGTATTTCCTGCCTTGGAATTGTGGGGAAATTATTATTTTATTAGAAAGGGAAGTGGCAAAAAATTATACTCCCGATGTGCCTCTAGGTTTTCCTACATCCGGTGTTTGAACGATAAGTTTTACCTCTCCTTAAAAGCTTAGAAAATTAGAAGTTTTCTTGCTTTGGTGAGATTAGTTCGCAAGGCCAATAAAAAAAAAAAAAGGGAAATATTGTTCTCTTTCCATGTGGTAGAGAAGGGGCATCCAACCTTGACAACATTTAAGACTTGTGGACTTCAACTCCCAGAATTCCCCAGTCAATTGTCAAGGTTGGCCACCTTTGTTGTAGAGCCAGTAAACATAGCTTATTCAGATACTCATGGCATTGAAAAGTAAGAAGTATTGTTACAGTCACAGCTTTTCCAAGGCTGATACTCCAATGCCTACACAATGTTTAAAGGCAGCACAATCAAGGAACATGTGTAATGACCATGAAAAAATGTGTCTCAGGATGCTCTTGTAACAACGGAAAAACTTCTAACAAGGTGTGTGTGTGTGTGTATGAGAAAGAGAGATAGCATATGTTGTATTGGGAAATAAAGGAAAGTAAGAACCATACATGCAGCTAGAGCCAGTGGCAATTCCTGTGGCTGTTTACATTGTTCCATTAGAAATAATCTCTAGGATTCTTTTTAAGGGTGTGAATATTCTTAACAATATTTCATGTCCGCATTGGATGCCTAATGATATGACACTTTGGTATTTGACATTCAGCAACCAATATTTTTTCAGAATTTGATAGATGAGCTAGAATAGCATTTCTCAGTAACAATGGCTGATACTCATCAATATATCACAGCAATTTTCAAACTATATGAGTATTTTATAAATCAACATTTGCTCAGGAACTTTTTGGGAAAAGTTGATTATGAAAAGACATAGAGGTTACATAAGTAAATGTAGAGTGGTTCCTACACTGCAGAGTATATTTTGGAAGCATTTCCTTGGCCTAAAGATGCTCCTAACTTTCCTAGACCATCGGGATCTGTTCATGGTTGCCACAGTTTGGCGTCAAGATGGGAGGTGGTTGCTCAGTGGCTAGGATGCTGAGCTTATCAATCAGATAGGTCGGCAGTTCAGTGGTTCGAATCCCTAGTGCTGCGTATTGGGGTGAGCTCCCATTACTTGTCCCAGCTTCTGCCAACCTAGCAGTTCGAAAGCACGTAAAAAATGCAAGTAGAAAAATATGGACCACCTTTGGTGGGAAGGTAACAGCGCTCTGTGTGCCTTCGGTGTTTAGTCATGCCGGCCACATGACCACGAAGACGTCTTTGGACAGCGCTGGCTTTGAAACAGAGATGAGCACCGCCCCCTAGAGTCGGGAACAACTAGCACATATGTGCGAGGGGAACCTTGGCTTCAAGGAAGAAAATACAAAAGTGATCCAGCTTCTATTTAGCTTAAACCTTAGAATTTGCCCCATTCTCCTCCTCCTCCCCTTTTTGTGAAAGTTTTCACTAAAATCCTCATTCAGGCAGGCAAATTAAATAAAGGAACAAGAAAAGGAGGACAGCTTAGGTAATTGTTCCTTGGAGAAGATTTAATTTCATCACTGGCTAGCCATGAAGTGTGTTGTGTTTACCAAAAAGTGCCCTTAGAGGATATTCAAATTTGGTTGGCACGGACAGTTCCTCCAGAACTGCAGCTGCTGCACTGTGTGCTTCATTATGGGCAGTCCTCGACTTACGACCACAATTGAATCTAAAGTTTCTGCTGCTAAGCAAAACAGTTAAGTTTTGCCCCAATTTATGATCTTTCTTGATACGGTTGCTAAGTGAATCACCACAGTTAGTAGCATGGTTGTTAAGTGAATCTGGCATCCCCATTGACTTCGCTTGTTAGAAGGTTGCAAAAACTGATTACATGACCACATGGCACTGCAGCTATCATAAATATGAGCCAATTGCCAAGCATCTACAATTCAATCATGTGACTATGGGAATGCAATAATTGTAAGGGAAAAACATACCCTACCATATCTCATATTCTGCAAAACTTTTCAGTACACAAAAATCTTCACAAGCCGTCTATTGTTTATCTTCACATTTTTGCAAGAGAATGTTAAAACTCCTGATTTTGTCCCGGCTTAGCGTATTGGGCAAATATGGCTGGCTCAGAAACTCTGGGAGCTGAAGTCCACGGGTTGTAAAGTTGTTATGATTGCCCATCCTTCATAATAACACTATGGTTTGTAAGTCATGTTTGATGATTTAATTTGCTGTGAATCCTGGCAAATCTTTTTTTCATAAAGTGTAACTAAGCAAGCCATGGAATAAAAAAAAAAAGTCAAACCAGGTTTCTAGTTTTATTTCCAAAGAAGAGAAAGTGTTCACCGTTTCAGAGGACAGAAGAGGAATATTTGCTTTTTTTTTTTTTATGCGCTAATTTTTATGTACATGATTTTGGGAATGATTTGTACAATTTAAACAGAATTTGGACCGTTCTTTCTATAATGGGGAAGCTTGTGACCAAGTAACATTTTGCCTACTTAGTCTGCTGCTCAGATGTTAGCATGACACAACATTTGATGAAACCAATTTAAGTAGACCGGAGCATCTGATTTTCTACTGCCAACATCATGGAATATTCTGGGAATAGAAGTTGGAATCCCAGGTCTTCATAGGGATGAGTTGCTGCTACTTTCGAAGGCTTATGATCAGCCTATGGCTGTTTACTCTTTCCCTTTTGCTTTATTTTCACCAAAAAGGTTACTAAGGAACAAGTCAGTTTTCAAATCCACCGTTTTCCCCCCTCAAAAGTCAAGAGAGAAAAAAGAAGACTGAAAAAGTGGCTCCCAGTCCTCTAGACTTTGTAGGACATCTTGAAATAATGGCAGCATGACCCCCCCCAGGAAAGCTGGCCATGTGAATCCTTGCGGTTGATAAACCCTTCCGTGATTTTGGCTCCTCCAAGGACAGTGGCGTTAAACCCAAGTTTATTAAAGACCATTTGGGGAGATGTTTTCTGAGCTCTCCCTCCCTCAAGCTGCCACATTTTTTTCCATGGAAAATCTATTAATAAAGGGGTTCTTTATTTGCCTTTGAAGAAAGGCTTAAGCAGAGTTGTAAAAGAACTATTTAGCTTTTGAATCTGAATAGCGTGATTGCAAATGTTCAGGGATGGTTTTGAACCAGGGGTGAAATCCAGCAGGTTCTGGCAAATTCTGGAGAATAGGTAGTGGAAATTTTGAGTAGTTCAGAGACCTGACAAATACCACCTCTCGCTGGCCCCAGAGTGGGGAGGGAATGGGAATTTTGCAGTATCCTTCCCCTGCCATGCCCACCAAGCCATGCCCACAGAACCGGTAGTAAAACAAAATTGGATTTCACCACTGTTTTGAACCCCAACATCTGTTCAAATTGAAAGAGTCTGTGCTGCAGGACTTTGGTGATAAGAAGCAGAGAGAGACATCATTAACAGAGCAATAGTGGGATGGAGGTGGGAGAGATTTGGGAAGGCAGGTGAAGGAGAATGAGGGATGATGAGTCTGATGAAGCTTAGGAGGCAAATGGATCTCAGAAATGGACAAAATGAGCCCAGTTCTGAATCTGTTTATGGAACTAGAAAAGTAAAGCTAGACAAGGTAGTTGGTTACATGTATTAACTGACCTGGAATTTTCCTTCCTCTTCCTTTTTTGAAAAACATTAAACCCGTGATGGCGAACCTATGGCACGCGTGCCATTGCCCCAGCTTGGCTCCACTGTGCATGCGTGCATGCCTCCCACTGGCCAACTGATTTTTGGGTCCCTGCTGCGCATGTGTGGGGAGAGGGGCACATGTGGGAGATGGCTATGCATGTATGGGGGGCATGTGCACATGTGTGGGGGCAGGGGAGGTGTGCATGCATGTGCGGGGGTGGGGCGCATGTGGGAGATGGGTGTGCACGGGCAGGGAGTTACGTGTGGGGGCGGGGGAGTCGTGCACATACCTGGGTGGTGGTGGGAATGCGGGTGGTGTCATGCGCAGGGTCACATGCGCATACACGGGGTGGGGGGAGCAGCAGGGGTTGCATGTGCATGGCCTGGAGGCGGGGCAAGCAGGGGGGAGCGCGCACATTGCATTTGTCATTTCGGCATGCAACGACAAAAACGTTAGCCATCACTGCATTAAACCAACTCAGAGGGATGGTTCATTTTCTCCAAGACAAGATATTCCCACTTCTCTT
The DNA here is from genome assembly GCA_032467955.1 of Pseudoxenodon macrops. Lineage (NCBI taxonomy): Eukaryota > Metazoa > Chordata > Lepidosauria > Squamata > Pseudoxenodontidae > Pseudoxenodon > Pseudoxenodon macrops. Next base: position 467,796 of record JANHFT010002321.1, read on the forward strand.
TACTAACCCAGCTAAAGATCTTCCTTTATTATATTTTTAATGAGGGGATAATATTCCTGTCCCATCCTGGGAATTATTTTGGGATCTCTGTGCTGGGGACATCTGTGTTCTTTTTTTGTGTGTGCTCAAATTCTATTCATTAGGCATCCATAGGATTTCTTGGCAGACTTTTTCCACACCACATTGACCTGTATAAATTGAAATCTGAGCCAATTCATTTAACCCATATCGTAGCTGGGTTGAAATAAATGCTTCGAAGAGCCAGTTCACATATGCAATTTTACACGTTGGTTTCTCACCATTTGATATTTTGCAATTAAGGCCAAACCAGTTGTGTAGGTTAATCATAAGTAAAACGTGTATTCCGTAGTTCTACTTACAATAGGGAGGTTAACCCATATAGGAAATGGACATTAGAGAGAGAGACAGAAACATGCTCTTTCTCCATCTTTTTTTAAACTGCCTGGTCCAGTTGGTCCAAATCTACTTCAGAGTCAAATTCTGGTTTGCTGCTGAAGTTAGGAATTGAGATGGAAGGTTTTTGTTGCCCAGTTGCTAAGTTGTGTCCAACTCTTTGCGACCCCATGGTCCATGGCATGCCAGGCTCCCTCTGTCCTCCACTATCTTGTGAAGTTTACCCAAATTCACGTTCATTGCATGGATGACACTTATCTAGCTCATCTGTTGTCACTTCCCTTCTCCTTTTGTCTTCTATCTTTCCTACATCAGAGTCTTTTCCAATGAATCCTCTCTTCTCATTTGGTGCCAAAGTATTATGTATTATTTTCCTCCTCCTTCTCCTTCTCCTCCTCCTCCCATAAACTTTCTGTGTATAGGCTGTACCTTCTTAGTTCATGAAACACACAAGCTGCAATGAGCACGTGAAATTACTGGTATTAATTACAGGTAGTCAAAGTATTTTAGGAATTACGGAGCACAACTTTCAGAGGAAAAGAGAAGACTTTATGTTCTTACCTTTTCAGTATTGACTCTTGGAGGTGAGTTAGAAGTGAGTTTGATTGTGAGTACGCTTGCTTGCTATTTGGCACATTTTTCTCTTGAGTATATGAGTGCATTTCTGCAACAGAATTTCAGGTATGTTTTTTCTAGGTCAAGGGTGTTGTGAGGAGTGACCTAGTCATTTTAGAGTTAGGCAAGGGATGGATGTAAGCAAAAAGGAATGGACTCACCCATTAATTTAAGCATTTTCCAAGGAAGAATGGGAGAAGTGATTGAAAATGTAAAGTGCTTTATAACAAAACTCAGTGTCAAGGCCCATATCCATAAAATACTAATGACTTGCACCTCTTGAGTTACCAACACAGCTATCTGCCTGCCTATTGAAGAAGGAAACATTGCCAGTACTTTTCTTGGGAGTCACAGGACATGAATTGTCAGGACTGGAAGAAGTAGAGATGAGATTCCCTTCCTCCCAGTTGGATCCCTTGATTCAAATAGCATATCTGCCTCGTGTCAGGTCACACAGGAAGGAAATAGAATTACTTCAGTGGCTATTTTTTTTAATATTACAAATGCAACTTGTCTCCATTATACCATGCCCACCTACTGGGGATTTTCTGATTAGTGAGGAATTGCATTTGGAAACATACGTTCATTCCCTTTGCTAATTTAACTCTGGAAGGGATGTGCGCGCACGCTCACGTCTTCCCGTAATAAACTGCTGCTTTCACTGTAGTCTTGAGAGTTATTTGGAGGCTGACCAGCTATTGAAGCATATCTTCGTGCATCTGCTTTTCTTCAGTTGGAAGGCTTTGAAAAATCTCCCTATTTTCTCTTGGGTTTTTGCCAAATATTGGGCTAATGAAAGATACCATCTTGTAGATCCGATGGGGGGCAGGATGGCCTTACCAACGTGTGTGTGTGTGTGTGTGTGTGTGTGTGTGTGTGTGTGTGTGGAAGTGGACCATTGTTCTGGAATCCTCAGCCTGTGAGGGTTTCTCCTCAATTGGAAAACAATCCCACATCACTTCGGGCCTGTCCTGAGTTATCTAAGCTAGCCTGCTCCCCTCAGGTGCTATCAGGTATGTTATTCTACCATCTGTGCTGAAATAACATTCAACACTCTCCAGTATTAAGCCTAAAAAAGAGAGCATCTTCTTATCTTGTGTTTGAAACTTCAAAAGGTTTTTTGGGGGGATGCTCAGAGCCTTTCCTAACACTTTCCATCACATAGGCAGGGCCTGGCTTCTTTTGTCTTAGCTTTTGTGCCCTGATGACTTGGACAGTGTTCTGGTATTCGGTCTGTTGTGTCAGTTGTCTGCTTGGCTTTTGACCTGCCTGTGAAAAATCTGCGAAGGCTAGTTCACACATGCACCTGACATTTTGCAAGTGAAGCATGTTAACAATCCTCCCTGGGGGAAAAAGTGTTGTGTTGGAGGAATCATAATGGACCACTCACACAGGCAAGTAATCTCATGGGGTTAATTCCCAAGTGATACCAATTTCTGTGTTTACTTGCTGTTTCTGGTGAGAGAACAGGAAAATACCAGTGTCTGGAGAATTACATTTCTGCTTATGGGTTTGTCGTCTAACCAAGCAGGGGATAATTTAAAATCTCCATGGCAGTCCCCTTCTTTGAAAGGTTCCCAGTGAAAGATAATTAAGATAGACTGCCACCAATCAAACCGAATCTCCCGACATCCCTTGTCTGTCTAGCTGGAGACTTCTGTCCGGGATTTTATTATTTAGCCCGCTCTAAGAAATGGGAAGGACGGGGTCTTGCTTATTCTTGCCCAAAGTCCAGATATACTGAAATTAGCAAACCTTGAGCCAATTCCAACAAACAAGAGCTAGCTACATAACTCTGCAGTCTTGCACACAGGAAGTCTTAATGAAAAAGATTCTTATAAAATCAATGAAGCCAAACCTCTAGATATAAAAAATAGATTGAGAAAAGATAATCAAAGGGGGTGGGGGGAGGAAAACAATCAAACACAATATTCCCAATAAAATCAGTATTGTCATTCCAGTTAAAACAGTTGCTTTTTACTTCTTGAGTAAGGTCTTGAGTTACTACTGCCTATGGTCATTACAGAGAGAGGGTAGAAATATTTTGAGACTCATGCTTGAATGTTTATGTACTGAAGTTTCTTGCTTGCTCTTCTTGTGGTGTTTATTATTATTATTTCTTTTATTCATTAAACATGAAACTCAGTCTAGTGAACATTCAGAAATGCATCACAAATACATTGACTGGTGTTTAT
>JANHFT010002321.1:512872-525154 GCA_032467955.1 Pseudoxenodon macrops
AGGCGGGGGAACCTGGAAAAAGGTGCCGGAACGCGGTTCCGCCGCGTTCCGGCTGAAAAAAAGCCCTGCATCTAACATACATCAAGACAACGGGACACCAGTACAGGAGGGTGGCATTCTCATCATGAAAGCCATGTGCATCTGTGGTCATTTTGGCCTCATTGGGGGCTTGTCACAGACCTTGCTGCTGTAACCCTCTCCGAGGCATCTGATTGGCTTTTGTGCAAAACAATGTTGGGTTAAGGTGGACCTTGGCCTCATTCTGCAGGGCTATTCTTAGATCTTTCTTATGCCAGATGGCGCTGGCCAGGGTGAGACAGAGCTGCAAAGACAATGCAGTAATTTTAAACAAACAAGGAATAAACTGAGACAAAAGCTCACCAACCTCTGGTAATAATTTTTTTTTGTTTGGTATGGGTGGAGTGAGGGCTTAACAGTGTTGACCTTGGAACCAAATGTGTGGGAGAGACAAGGGAAAATAATTAGCAGCTGTGGACAGAAACATTCTGGAAGGGATCAGAAATATTTATTGCTGGGGATAACTGGCCCAAAGTTACACTTGCACTACTTCTTCCTCCAACCAACAGCTTGCTTTCCCCTATTTTGGCAAGAAAGTGAAATCCCCTTTTGGCAGAAGATGTAGATCACGGGTGTCAAACTCGCAAAGGTACGTCGCCATGTGACTTATCCAGGGGTGGGTTCTAACTTAGCTCGCTGCCAGTTCACTGCCTCCCGTGCTGCGTGGGCGCGCCTCGTGAGTGCGCGCATGCGCAGTACAAAAAATTGTCCCCCCCAAAAAAAGGCCAAAAACAAGACGGCGATGCATGCACAGTGCCGTAAACTCAGCTTTTGCACATACGCAGAAGGAAAAAAACCCGGAAAAATTCAAACCCCCCCCCAAAAAAGATGGCAGTGTACACAGACTAGAACCGGTTCTGTGACATCACCAGTGGCTTACTACCTACTCTATAGAACCAGTCCGAACTGGTAGGAACCCACCTCTGGATGTATCGCAACTTCCCCCCCTTTCCTAAAACGGAGGTGGGCGTGGCCTGCGCGTGACGCATCCAGCCTGCAGGCCACAAATTTGACACCCCTGGTGTAGATGAAACAGCTGCAACCTGTAGTCTGAGCATCCTGAAAAGGCCAGCAAGTTTGGACACTCATATTGTCTTTCCTCTACTCCCATTTGTCCTATTCCGGGAGTGTGAGGCGTGGTGGGTGTCACTCAGGTTACCAAAAAGCAAGCAAAATGCTAGATAGCGATCTGCAGATCATGCCACTGGCAATAATAAGTTAGTTTTAAAAGCTGGGGAAAGACAACACCGGAAGAAATCTAGAGAAGAACGAAGACTTGAAAAACAAAACTACATTAGAATCAAAAGAAATTTGGCCCAAGAATTCAGATACATAAAAGGTTCTAAAAGACAGCTAACACATTGCAAACACATAGTAAAGGCCGATATTGTTCCTACTGCAGACACTTTTTGAAGACACACACTCATATCTTCAAAGCTTTCCTTAGCCCCAGCAGTAACCGTCACTGACTAGCAATAAGTGCTAACTTTCATATACCGGTAAATGTTTGCCCCTGTGTTGTTCCACTGTATTCATGGAGACCTTTTCTGCAAGTAAGTGCTCTATACCAGGAGTCTCCAACCTTGGCAACTTTGAGACTTGTGGACTTCAACTCCCAGAATTCCTCTGAGGAATTAGACCCCTGCTCTATACTGCTCTCTGACACTCACAACACAGCTTTGCATCTTTCTGCCAGCTCTTTGAAAACGCCCTGGCATAGCTTAGAGCTCAGTGGGATCTCAAAGCAGTGGTGAAATTCATTTTTTTTTACTAACAGTTCTGTGGACATGGCTTGGTGGGCGTGGCAGGGGAAGGAAACTGCAAAATCTCCATCCCCACCCCACTCTGGGGCCAGACAGAGGTGGTATTTGCCAGTTCTCCGAACTACTCAAAATTTCTGCTCCGGTTCTTCAGAACCTGTCAGAACCTGCTGGATTTCGCCCCTGTCGCAAAGGCTTTGCTGGGATCAGAGGTTAAATATTCTGATGTTGTGGGTGTCCAGCTCAGGATGACTTCCTGCAGTAGACTGGGCCTTGAAGTTCTGGCTACCTACTTCATTATCAGAGGAGAGTTTCTCCAAGGAACCCGTGGTAATTTTGAAGATCATTCAACAGAAGGAGTTGACTACGTCAGATAGAGCTGAGGGTATTGGCTGCAGATATGCAAATTACCACTAGATGGTAGCAAATGGCTACAGAAAACTCTGACACTTTGTTTCCATCTTCTGGTTGTCTAGAATTTTGCAGGCCATCTAGGGCAGGCCTATCTCAGGCAACAGATTTTAAGTATTAGTAAAAGACCAGAGATAAGTAGTTGTTCCTTTTTTTTTAATTCCAAGGGTAATGAACTTAAGATGTTCTGCCTATCTCAACTTGGTTGACATTGAGCATTAATCTCCTTAGTCATGGTGAAGTCATGTGTTACTCTTTTCTTAGGCAAGGAAGTGTGTTGGGCCTGATTGCTTCATTTAGGCCCCCTTGCTGTCATTTAGGATTTATTCTTGACTAATACATGGTGTCTGATGATAATCAGAGCATGGCTATAAAGTCATTTGTAAACGGACTGATAGTAAGTTGTTGCTAGAGCAATGAGAGAAGAGTCAAGGTGGTTGGACTTTGGTTATAAGAGTTACTACATCTGGCCATTCTAAAGTGTTGGTTGTATTGCTGGCTTGAATCTTGTATAATGCCAGAGAGAGTAAAACCTGGGGGAAAAGGCCTGAAGTCTTTTGGGCATTCCTTACCCTATACCGTAGGACCGTGATGGCAAACCTATGGCACATGTGCCAGAGGTGGCACGCAGTGCCCTCTCTGATGGTATTCGAGCCATCAGCCCAGTTCAGCTCTACTGTGCATGTGCACGCGTCTCCCACCAGCCATTTGGACTTCGGGTGTCTGCAGTGCATGCACAGGGGCGTGGGGCGTGAAGGGGACCCATGTGGGGAGGGGTGTGTGCATGCACAGAGACGGGGCATGTGCAGGGGGCGCAGGATGGGAGGGTGTATGCGTGGGGGTGGCCCACACACATTGCATTTTGGGGGTTCAGGCGCGCACACTTTGGGCACTTGGTCCGGAAAAGGTTAGCCATCACTGCCGTAAGATGTAAGATATCCTTAACATTGCTACTTCATTCTTATGTCATCAAAGACTTCGTGCTATACACATAGTCCTTGACCTACAGCCACAGTTGAGCCCAAAATTTCTGTTGCTAAGCAAGACAGTTGAGGGAGGTTTCCCCCATTTCTTGCCACCAGTTGTTAAGTGAATCAGTGCAGTAGTTAAGTTAGTAACAGGGTTCTTAAGTGAATCCATTGACTTTGCTTCTCAGAAGGTCTCAAAAGTTGATGCCATGACCCTGGGACACTGCAACCGTCATAACTACATGCCAGTTTGCCAAGCGGTTGAATTTTGATCACGTGACTAGAGCGATGCTGCAACGGTCGTAAATGGTGAAAAATGGTCATAAGTCGCTTTTTTCGGTGCTGTTGTAACTTTGAACAGCCACTAAATAAATGTTTGTACAATGAGGGTTACCCATATACAATCTACTCTTTTACACCTTAAGTTCAGCAATGCCTGTGTTGACAATTCCCAGAAGAGTATCTGCTGCTTTAAAACCTACCTCTTTCTCCCGAAGAAAAAGATTACTTTGTTGTTGTTTTTTCTCTTCCCAGTTTCCTTCTAGGAGAGATGGACAACTTTTATGGATCAATTGTCTCTGCTGGTGGCAGCCAAAATCTGAAGGCATGAAGTCCATGCTTCTAGGCCTGAGTACAATAGGCACGATTCTTTCCTGCCCCTATTCACATTGTTTGTTTTGTTTGGCATTGTAAAAATAAGACCAGGGAAAAAGTTATTTCCTCCCCTGCACTCAGCCCAGCCCTCCTCACCTCTATCCTTTTCTCTAGTGAGAGAAAACAAATTGGCCTGGTTCACACATAACACCCAAGCCAGATTTTTAAACCATGGATTTTTAAACAAACCTTAATGATGGAATCACAGAATGTGAAAAACTAAAAGCAAACAAGCCCCCTTATTGCTTAGCATAATGAGTGAACAAGATAGGGAAAAGAAACACATGGCATTTTTTCCTCTTTATTTTCTCTTCCAATAAGATTTTCAACATATGCCTACTCAGAAGTAAGTCTTACTGTAATGACTCAGAACAGCAGGCAGACCATAATTAAATTCAGATATATATTTTTTTTAAAAACAACGATTTTTCCTTGGCTTCCTGTCCCATCTTGCTTTACTCAAATGGACCGGATAGACACTCAAAACACCCTACTTCTTTTCTTTTGCCTTTATTCTAATTTTCCTCTTTTCATTCCCCTCAGATAACTCCTAACCAGGCAACTTCCATCGTTTGGATTTCCATCCTGTGGAAGACCTACAACAGGGACCACTGAGTGCAGAGGACAGATTGTCTCCTCCAAGACTCTCTGGTATCTTGCATCCAGGGGCAAAACCAATTCTTCTTTTGCTTCTTCGTACTGTATGGCTCTTCTTGCTCACTCTTCCTGGTAGCAGTGGTAGTGCTACTGGCCTTGCAGTCAGCCACTCTCCCACCCAGCCTCTCTCTCATCATTGCTCCAGAGAGCTCCTGAGAACCCAGGTATTCATGTCACAACCCCAACAGAGCAAAATTCCTATGGATCACGAGGATGTCAAACTGCTGCACAGAATCCCGTCATAGATGCATTGAGGGAACTGTTCCTGGGTAACAAATCAGGATGCCATCTGGAGACGGCTTCACCCGAATTAACTTCTATCTTGTTCTAGTGCCTTGGCTGAAGTTGCTGCTTTGTTTCTGCTAACGGTGGGACTGGCTTTGCTCAGAGATGATTCTGACAGTGCTCCAACTCATTTAGCCCCAAATGAGAAGAAATGTTTTGTGTGAAGCTGGGGGGGGGGGATGGAATAAATAAAGAAAAACCTCTGAAGATTAGACAGTTCCAATCACAATTAACTTTGGAAATCTCAGTGACTTGATTCAAGTGGCTAGTGCACACTAACTGTTTCTCCCATTGTTAGATTCTAAGAGGCTAATAATGGTTCAGGTAGTTATGGCTAGGATAATCTATTACAAGTGTTTGGTTTACATTACTGGTCTTGGAGAAGCTATTTTCATTTTGAAGATTTTCATCGGAAGATTTCCATTGTTAACAGCAAAGACTCAGAAAGTGCCCAGACTTATTAGGGAGTTTTGAGCTGTCATGAGAATTATAGTTAAGTCACAAAATGATTTCTTTGGCCAGCCACAAAATATTTGAAGTCCAGAGATTTAATATCTGAAAATGAAAACAGCAGATAAAAACAGGATATCACAATAACAAATGTTTTTGTGTGACTTACGTTATTGAGTCCTGTAGCGTTACGCAGTCAGATCATTTCCACCCACCCAATATGAGTCACCTCATATTTTATCAACAGTCTTTGGGATTCGGTTTTATTTCAGATTATTTGAATTCACTTGAGTGGAACTGAATTTAGACTGAGGAAAAAAACAGATATTAAATAACATTGGTTTGATTTCAGTGGTTTTGGTCAAAGTATTTCTACAAGCCGCTTCCAAATATCAAAACGAACTCTATTTAAATAAAGTTCCACCAGACTATAGGATGTACAAGGCAATTAAAATGGAGATGGTTTATGGAAAGTTTTTTTCTTCTTTATTTGGCAGGAATGGATTAAATTTAGCTGATTGGTTAAAACTGTATTCTTGGACCAGGAGACTGAACTGATTAGAGCTGAAAGAGATAACTTGTTCTCCAAATTTTCCCTTACTTCCGATTGGTTCTCATTCTTCTCTTGTTTTAAAGGAACACCCCTTTTTTCAGTTAGGGGGAAAATAAGAGTGGGAGCCATTCCTTACCTGACTAAAAGAAGTCCATTGCTATTGATTCTTGCCCTGTAGGTGAAATAAAGCAATTGACTGGAAGCTTTTGTCTCCCATGCAAATACCTTTCATCTAAAGCCCAAGCAATGAGAAAGGATGATTCAGGGGCCTCCAGGGAGGGGAGGGGGTCCTTTTGTTGTACATGTCTGCAGAGAAAGGTCAATGTGTCTATTAGACAAAAGGCTCTTAAACTATTCCATACACTTTTCCCATATAATCTCCCCTGCACACATTTAGCAGCAGTGGGGCTCCCTCTTTCTCTCCTTCTCCTATTCCTTTCTGCTGGATCCATTTGAGAAAAAACTGCCCAGAAGCAGTCCTCCGATTTATACAAACCAGGCGACCCATTTCACAAATGAGTATCACCAAAGGCCCTTTGCGAGGGAAAAAGAAGTTATCCCAACATCCCGGTTTTGTTTCCCTGTTTAATTAGTGAACAAAAGTCTTCGGTTCTTTGGCAAGTTTAAACAGGTTCTATTTGCTTGACTCACCTTTTTGAGGTTATCTTCATAGCCTTGAGGGCTGAGAGCAGGAGATGAAATAAATTATTGCCGATTGCGGCCACCCAGCCCAGATTATCAATCATTTTCAAGCACATTTTCAAGTCTGTGGCACCACATGATCCTCACCTGCATGTTTCGAATTGAATAGCCTCTGTCTCCATGACTGAAACCTGCACAAAAAGATTTTTTTTTCCCCACAAAAAGCATTGGCCTTGAAATTTAAATATAGCCAAAGGAGCAAGGCATGAATGAACCTTAAGATCACAAAGCAATGGTTCAGCTTGGATGGCAGACCCACAACATATTGAATTAAGGGTTATTCAATTAATTAATTAGTTTGTTTATTTAAATTTATTATCCACCCATATTACCTTAGGGTAAGCCATCTTACCTTAGGGCAGGGGTCAGCAACCCGCAGCTCTGGAGCCGCATGTGGCTCTTTCATCCCTCTGCTGCGGCTCCCTGTTGCCGGTCGGCTCCACAATTGATAGGGCTTTCGGTTAGGACAGGTAGAGGAAAGAGGATGCTGCACTAGGAGGAGACTCTATGGTGGGGGAATCAGACTTCCAGTCAGCAGAAGAAAAAGGATGCTGTGCTAGGAGGAGACTCTATGGTGGGGGGAACCAGACTTCCGGTCGGCTCCAGAATTGAACTGGGGCTTCTGGTTAGGACCTTTGTGGCTCTTTGACTGTTTAAGGTTGCTGAGCTCTGCCTTAGGGTAACTCTGGCCGGCTTACTGTTACATATACAGTTAAAACATAAAAAGTTTAATGATAAAAGTCAGACATTAAATCCGAGGACACATGGAGAGGGTGGAGTGGGGGGAGGTGGGATCTGTTATTACTCAATCAACCACCTCCCTTTAAATGGCTTATATGATCCCTTCAAGTTAAATTTGTCACCCTTGGTTCTGTTCCTAAAAAGCATAACTTCACCCAAAGGGCTGCATCATTTTAGCCATTCTTAACGTTCTGTAGAACTACTGAAACTTGATCTCAAATTGTCGGTAACTAATTGCCGTGTTCTGAGTAGGATCTGGAGTGGGATCTAGAGGGAAAGAATATGCAAGAATCTGTCTCCCTACCACCCCCAGAGCAGACATCAACACCTCTTGTTGAATCTGCTCTCCCTGGTTCTCCTGTCTGCCTTCTCTGGGAAAGGTAGCTATGGAGGCTCCCTATCTCTGCACAGGCAGCCGTGTGTGAAATAGTGCATTACAGCCGAGTTTAGTAATTTGGTGTTCTATTATTGGGATGAGTAAAAAGTAGATGGGGTAATGATTTGTAGTACATTTCTCACTTACATCGCTTAATAATAGCAACAGAAAAATGACCCCTCCTAAATTATTCTGCAGAGATGAAAAAAAGAAAAGGAAAGGAAAAAAAAAAAGGGAAGAATGGATTTCCCTCCCTCCTTTTTTTTAAATGGAGCTGAGACTGGGCTCCCTTCTGATTTTCCAAACAGATTACTGAGCCAAGAATTCTAGAATGCTGAATGTAAGCTGTTCTTTTATTTTCCTTTGCACCCGACTCCCATTGGTGGATCTGAAGGCCAGCAAAAGAACCAAATCCTGCAAGCCTGTCCTATGAAAAGCGGCTAGTGTGACCCCCCCTCCCATACTGGGCTCCTTCAAGAGCTGGGCTGGATTTCCTGAACAATTTTAATGATTGCTCCCTGAAAAAAATAGGAAGAATTTGATAGGTATCAAAGGAAGGCAGGAAGGACAAAGTGCTGGTGGGGAGGGCAAAAATTGGGGGAGGAATGGTTGTGGTGGGGGCTGGTTAGTGAGGGAGGAGGAGGAAGAGGAGGAGGCATCCCTAAACTTCTCAACACTTCCAAAGCACACCCTTAGCCAGGCCCATTTTTTCTAACTTCCCCTCCAAGTTAATGGGTGATGAAGTGGAACAGATTTTACATGCCTCAAGGCTGTCTTTGGACTGTATTGGGATGCAGGGAGTGGGGGAAGGAGGGGAGGGGAGAATACTACTTAAATGCTATGACAAGCTTGCCTCTCTCATGGGTTGATGGGGAGTTGCATAATTGTGCTGTGCTAAGCTAAGCTTGGGAGGGGGTGTTGAGTAGTACCTGTGAGGAAGAAAAGATATATATCCCCACAGAGAGGAATCGAAATGAAGGGAGAGGGGAAGAGATGCAGGAGGCATAGGATTTGCAGAGGAACCAATGCACAAGGGTAGCAGAAGAGATGTGTGTCTAGGAGGAGGAAATGCACAACTAATGAAGGATGGATTCTCTATGGAGTAACAGAATTGGAAGGGACCTTGGAGGTCTTCTAGTCCAACCCCCTCCTCAATCAGGAGACCCTAAACTATTTTAGACAAGTGGTTGTCCAATCTCTTCTTAAAAACCTCCAGTGTTGGAGCAGCCACAACTATTTAAAGCAATACACTTTAAAACAGGGATGCTGAGAATTGTTCTTTAGATAGTTTTCACTATAGTCACAGGGGGTGGCTGCAGAGGTGGGTTCCTGCCGGTTCTATTCGGGTCTATAGAACCGGTAGTAATTACGTGGTGACATTACGGAGCCGGTTCCATTGGTGTTTCCGTGGGCGCCGCCATCTTGGATTTTGCTTCTGCGCATGTGAAGAAGCTAATTTTTGCTTCTGTGCATGCACAGAAGCTAGTTTTTTTATTGCACGCGTGCACGTGCTTGACTTTACACGCACACACGCAGCGTGACCCTGAACGAACCGGCAGCAAACATATTCGCAACCCACCCCTGGGTGGCTGGGTAGACCAGACTAGTTTAAAATGGTTACAGAACCATTTTTACAAAATAACAGAGTTGGAAGGGACCGTTTAGGTCTTCTAATCCAACCCGCTGCTCAGGCAGGAGACCCTCTACCATTTCAGATAAATGCTTGTCCAATCTCTTCTTAAAAACCTCTAGTGTTGGAGTACCCATAACTTCTGGAGGCAAATGGTTCCGCTGGAATGGAGGAATGGGGAAGCTAACAAAAAGAGGAGTTTACAGGATGAAGGCAGACTTGATGAATTATGCAGCCAAGAAGGGTATTTAAACAAACACGAAGAGTAACAAACAGAACATACTCTCTTGTCCTCTTCTTCCTTGTGTTTCTTATATTTCAGTCTTGCAATTCTAAGCCTCTTGGGCTGAATGGGAGGCAAGGATGTACTTGGATTTATTTGAGGGGGGAAAAAAGCTGACCTCTCATGCTCAGCGTCCCCTGTGTCAAACATCCCAGCGAAGGAATATATAAAGCCTGCATATCTGCTTTTACATGCATTGTATTGCTATAGTGACCTGCTTGGCCTGAATATTAAGCAGACTTTCAGTTCGAGTTGCAGTTAAGCACAAATAAAGCACTGTTAACTCATTTCATTTAGACCAGGGGTGTCCAACCTTGGCAATCTTAAGAGTTGTGGACTGCAACTCCCAGAATTCCCCTGCCAGCATGGCTGGCTGGAAAATTCTGGGAGTTGAAGTCCACAAGTCTTTAAGCTGCCAAGGTTGGACGTGCCTGATTTAGAACAATTGAGATAGTCTGTGGACCACAGAGGCGTACAAGACCAGCAGCTTTGTACAGCCCCGGATCTCTTTTTTTATTTGCATTTCATGTTCATGAAAATGGTACAGGCTCTTGATCATACTTGACTTTTTTTTGACACCCCCTCCCCCCCAATGGACATACCTCTATTTGTACCATAATTGTGATACAGCTAAAAACCTGTCATGGATTTGTTGATGGGATTCAACCCCAAAGTGTGGGTGTAATTCTAAGAAAACATTTAATTATAATTTGAGAGTACTACTTGACTGTCAACATCTATTCATGTTTTCTTTAGATTACCCAGTTTTGGAAGCCCAATTTGGGGCCTCTTTTCTTATCAACACAGTTTTACCAAAATAAAACATTGGAAGGGACTTTCAATTTCCATAAAGGCCCATGCAGAAGTTAGCAAAAATCTTGTGACAATCTTAAGAACGGGAGAACATTTGAAATCATGCAGCCTTGTACATTACAGCACCAAAAGTCTATTTGGAAATGAGAGAAAACAACCAGAAAATGTAAAACAAAAAATTACATAAAAGGAGCATTCTAAATAAAATCCGCACTCTATTTAACTTAAGTCGATGGCAGGTCATCTACTCGAGTGGCATTGGGTTTTTCACCACATAAGCAGTTGGCTCAAATGCTTTGTCAAGGTTTCAATCAGATATTTTAGGAAGCATTTTGGCCTCCAATTTTCCCTAGGAACAGTCAGACTGAACGCAAAGTCACATGTTTATGAGAACCTGCGATCAATAAAAGCCACAAACTATGCTGATTTATCCAATAGTGGAACATCCTCCCTTTGTGATGTCAGAGGCTAACCAACAAATCAGAAAATAATGTAGTGGTTGGACCACCAATTCCGTGTGTGTGTGTGTGTGTGTGTGTTCGTGTGTTCATTCCAGCCAAGTGGGCTGATTTTAAAAATGAGCATGGCAAACAAATATTTATTGGAGAACAAAAGATAAGATCTAACCTATGCACGTCATCTGGCATGATGCCCGCTGTTCACCAGATGCTCTAGGGGGCAATGTTGAGCCACATAAGAATATAGTGTTTTGTCACATGTGCACATGGTATATGAGACATATCTGTGATCTGCACATATAAAAGCATTCAGTCAGTGATATAGACTGCAATATGAAAAATGTCGCATTTGATGTCCCTAGCTTTTGTGCATTCTTCTGAATTGACTTTATATGAAACTTGCAGTTGCAAATAGTTGGTTTGCAACAATGAAATAATGACACAAGTAAATACACTAATTGGTGGTTCTCTTCCTAACCAAATATGTCCATTTTTTGACCAATAATGGAAATAAAGGCAATACATTTCACTCCAAAACATTGCTATTTGGCTCCACAAATTAAAAACAGGTTTAAAATTGCTTTCATATTGACTTAGTTGAAAAATAAAAAGACAGTGTAAATTTAATTTATTCTGTTGTGTATAAATTCAAATGGATCACCAAGTTCTTAATTGAGTTAAATTTTCCACTATCAAAGGAACTGAGGTTTTACAAAAAGTTTTTGGTTAATCAAGCAGTTGCTCTTACAAATTTATATTCACCTTATGCCAGCTGCAAACAACAGTCTGGAGGACCTTCGTGAATAAATATCTTGTGCAACAATTAGGTTAGAATAATTAGTGTTATTTTTTTTTAAAAGCAGTGAACTTCAGAGTAATAAATTAGAAAACATTTGGCAGTAGTAGAATGGCTTCCTTCATAGTGGCAATCAACCCAACAACGGTGCATCAATCGGTCTTCGCTGATCTTGAATTAAAAAAAATATAACATTGAAATTTTATAACTGGTCCTCATTCATTCTTTTTGAAAACGTTATTCTGCAATTTTTTTAACTTTCAAATCTTGCCTACGATTTGAAGGTTTCTAATGGTGCCCAATTCAAGTCCTTAGCTGATCTCACCTCTTTTAGATTTTCAAGTATAAAGAAAGTGGGGTTAGAGAGACAGCCTTACTAGGCCTTCCCAAATGAGACGCTGTATCTTAAGGAAGTTAAGGATGGACAGTCAGGAACAGATGGATGGGTGAAAGGAACTGCACTTGCAATATTGAAAGCAAATCCTTGCACCGGACACCTGTTTCTAACAAAAAGAGAAAATAGACCTTGGAATCCCAAAACATGTTGTCCTTTGCATTAGAATTTAGAGTTTAGAGGGTCAGCAATCCGTGGCTCTGGAGCCGCATGTGGCTCTTTCATCCCTCTGCTGCGGCTCCCTGTCGCCGGTCAGCTCCACAATTGATAGGG
>JANHFT010002321.1:551164-562678 GCA_032467955.1 Pseudoxenodon macrops
AAGTTACGAACCCCCTCCCTGGGGGCCAAAGACTCGCCCCCAACAGCCAGTGATGGCATCAACTGGCTGTATCGGGATGCCGGCATCCACAGGCACTCCGTCTTGGAATAACTGAGTTATTGCTATGCCAAATGAGAGGAGACTCTGGATTGTTTGATTATAGTTATGGTTACAGTTCCAGGTTTTATGTGGCCCGCCATGGATTTTGTGATCTCTTCAGTTTTGTTGTTGCTGCTGCTGCTGCTCTTAATTGCTATCAGCTACCAAGAATATGGTTGATTGTGGCAGGTAATCAGAGGTGGGTTCCTACCAGTTCAGACCAGTTCTGCCAAGTAGGTAGTAGGCCGCTGGTGATGTCACGGAGCCGGTTCTGCTCCATGGGCGGCGCCATATTTTTTTGGAAATTGTTTTTTTGGGGGGGAAATGTTTTTTGAATTTTTTTCAGTTTTTTCTTCTTCTGCGCATGTGCACAAGCTGACTTTCCGGCACTGCGCATGCATCGCCATCTTGTTTTCTGCCTTTAAAAAAAATTGGGTTTTTTTCTACTGCGCATGTGCGCGCCCATGAGGCGCGACCACACGGTGCGAGAGACAGCGAACCTGCGGCAACATAAGTTAGAACCCACCCCTGCAGGTAATATTTGATAAATAAATACCTGCATGCATATGTACCACTTATACCAGAGACCATTGCCACTTCCTGCAGTAGTTAAGTATGCTTTTGTCCTAGCTGATTCTCCAACCAGTTTCAGAAGAATGTTTCTCAGTTGTCATATTTTATTATGAAATAAAAGTTAGATATCTTTTGTGGTCTTGGAATTGTACAGATGTCTATATCCTCTCCATCAAATACTTTATTTTTGTGCCTTTGAGTCCAGTTCTTAACTCCTGGTGACTGTTTAAACCAGTCCCTGCAGTTTTATTGGTAAGCCTTTGGAAGTGGTTTATCATTGCTTCTTTTCTAGGGTTAAGAGAGAGTGACAGGCCCAAGGTCACTCAGATAGCTTAATAATTAAGGGGGGATTTTAATTCCCAGTCTCCTAGCTTCTAGCCGGATGCCTTAACCACTACACCAAAGGAGCTCTCCCATCAGACTCTACTCCCCTGTAAACCAAGAAAGGGAAGACTTAACCCAGCGGTTTATAAAAATGCACATTTGGAATGAATGAATTTTGGGTCTCAGAGCAGTCGCTGAACGCAGAGGCTTACCAGTACTTTTGAGCGGGAGAAATGAGATGAACTCACAATCTTTCTACACACACAAAAAGGCGCTTCTCGGTTATCTTTGCTCTAATTCGTAAATGGAGATCATTTTGCTCTTCTCGGTATGCCATTGCATTCAAATCCACACAAGCAGGAGTCACAAATGCTTGTTCATCCTCTGCAAATAATGGCACGAAGATGCTGAACGGTGCATGTCATGAAGGCACCAAGGAGTTAAGCTCAGCTGTTCAAGAGGCTTCCCTCTTTCCCCTCCTCTGTCAAGTGCATCATGTACTTGTTTGCACCCACAGATTGTCTTGGCTAGCAAAATGCGTATTGTGTGAACATGAAGCTACATTAGGCCTGGTGACTCACCAGAGCCGGGAAAGACAATCTTTCTGCTGACATTCCTCTCATTCCAGGGCCAGCTGTGTGTGTCAGGCCTACTTTCCTGTTGGTAAACTGGGCTAATTGGTTTTTATTTTTTTTATTTTTACAAAATGTAACTCCCTTTTTCATTGCTGAGGAACAATCCCCAAACCTCCCATTGTTGGAATGCTGACATGAACAGCCAAATATAGAGAGGAAGTCTGTAGCGGTTCCTATTTCATGACATCTGCTGTTTCGCACAGAGGCTGTGCCTACCGCTTATAGATATATTAAATCAGGTTCTAAACATGACAGGTCTAATCCGCATAACCAAAGACAAGAAGCGCATTATACTCCGCAATGTACAGTTGTACCCATTCCATCACAAACCGGTCATGTTCAGCGTTCGGTATGTTATGTCCAATGCATTCAACATAATAAACTAGAGAGATTACATTCGATGCCATACAATACACGAGATGATATACAAGATGCCCTCCTGATAGAGTCTGTGTCCAATGAAGCATATGGAAATCATGCCTTTGGCAGGGATGGCAGAATCTAGGGGTAGCATTCTTGAACGATGTGATCTCTCGGTTCTATTTTCTGCAGGAAAACGATTCACCCACATATATATATATATATGATGCTATGCAGAGAATAAGCAATGTGGTGGGTTTCGTTTCCCCACGGAAGCTCAGATGAGCTGGTGCTATTTTTCTCAGCCTGAGAATCCAAAAAAAAAGACTTTGCATCTTTCTTAACAATATTATGAAGGAGGGTTTTCAAAGCAACTCATCTCCTCTGAATATCTCATGATCTTCATCCCCGATTTTGCAACCTTCTTAACAATATTACGTAGCAGCTTTTCAGAGCGCACGTCCTCTTTGAAGATCTTGTGATCTTCGTCGCTGATTTTTACATCTATTTTTTTTTTAAATAAATAAAAAAGATTACTGCGCCTTGGCACTGATTAGGATCAGGATGATCTTGCCAATGGTGGAGATTAACAAGTTAAAAAGAAAGTCAACCTCCCCACTCTCCCTCCTCCAATTCCATCTTATCTTCGGAAAGTTTGGGGAGAAGAAAAAAACAACAACCCTAACCCACATTCTAACGTCTAGGGGATTAGGGGTTTTATATTGTGGAATTTTAATGGGGCAAGCAGCATGGAATCACCATGCATCGTCCATATAAATGTGTTTAATAAATAAATAACAGGCCGTGGAGCTTAGGAACAATTAAACAAAGGATGCAATCTCATGCTGTGTAATGTTATATATTGTTTAAGAGGCATAGCTTAAGTTTTCCAAAAAAAGAAAACCAACTGTTCCTCATGAGTCTTTGGAGCGGAGGGAATGATTAACCTTGGGTTTGTGGGGGAAGGGAAGGACAAGGATCCTCCCTTATTTTTCCTTGCCGGGATGGACACCCCCTCCCCTGGGCTTAGAAATGTCAACATGAAGGGCACCCAGGGGCCTTGTATCTCTGCAAAGATTCTCCCACAAAGGGGCCAAGTTCTGTAATGTTTAACATCCAAACAAAGAGGCCTGTCTTTGCAAAAGGAGCAGAGCTGCCCAAATGGTCACTACCCAGCCCTGTTATCTCTGCTCGCCTTCCAAAACCAGCCTCTGCAAGGTTGAGTGGCTTGTTTAATTTTTAACCATGTTGATTGCTGCTTGGAAAAAAAAGGGGGTCTTTAAAACGCACACGTGTGCAGAACTGAACTTCCAAATCTTCAGACGGTGCTCCTATCGCGGTGCTCAAACAATCCGAAGGGGGAGGGAGGAGGATGGAAAACCTACAAGGCCTTTTGACAAAGCAGCCCCCACCTCCTCCTGCCTGAAAAACATCGGAGGAACCTGCAAGTCAAGAATCGAGATTGTTTTCTGTAAAATAAAATAGATAAAATTGTCTATGGAAAAGTGACGCACGACGCGTTAAACTGGAGGGGCTGACCCCTTGAAGCAAAGTAACCAACGACAAAAAAAATACCCCACAGAATTTTGGCTAAGGTGCGATACTCATTTGCTACAGCTTGTTATTTACCGTAGTTTTACCGTAGGTTTGTTCTTATTTTTCTGGAGGATAAAATTAAGTTGCAAAAGTGAAGTAACAAAAAAATAAAAATAAAAAAACCTTTAAACCTTCCCTGAGTCTGGAGGAATAAAGGACAGTTTCATAAGGCTAATTAACGTTATTTGATTTTTTTGGCACGCGATATTTTGGGGCGAGCACCTAATCTGGAGAGACAGCTCCCAAGATTAAAGTAGGAGTAACAAATAACTTCCCCACCCTGCTTAATCAGGGTACTGGAGGATCCGAAGACGTTTGAGTTGAGTTAGTAGGGGCAGAAGACAAACACTGTCTTCTATCCATTCTCCCCACTCCAAATGAATTAAAAATGAACAAAGCGCGGGGCTTTCATAACCCTCAAAGACCAGTGGTTGAATTAGCCCATCTAAAAGCAGGGCCAGTCTTGGCAGATCAAGACCGACATGCTTATTCTTCCTCCCCCCCCCCTTCTCCACCCTCAAACCTCCAACATCCACCCAACGTTTTCAGACTTCATAAATTATTCCTCAGGAGCAAGCAACTCTTTTTCTGCCCAGTACCTTGTCTGACAATTAAGGAAGTAGTTATGCATGCCAATGGCATAAATCATTTCTGCTTTGTTTTGCCTTTTAAAAGAAAGTAATTGTTTGCCATGTGTTGCTAACATTGCTACCTATAAAAAAAATGAAACCACAACAAACAGAGTTTGGAATAACACCCACACACCCCCCGCCAGTCTAGCTCTCGTCATGAGGCAAATAGGCACTTGTACATAACGTTCCTAAACCATTCCCTTCCGCCTCTTTGATGGGGCCAGGATAAACCCTCAGGGCAGGTGGGAATTTGAATCAAGTTGAGCTTTGAACTTGCTGGATGTCCTTTCTGTGTCAAGGGAGCTGTCTTTGAAATTATCAGAGCTTAAAACTATTTCCCCATCTCTGCGGAAACCTGAAAAAGTGCTTAATGCTGTAATTACTCCCCATTTGACAGAATAGACTGGAGATGTGACAATATTAGTGCCACGCTGGAAATTTCGGCTCTATGTTTCCTAACCATTCCCAGTGTGACAGGGGAAAAAATGGCTTGCAAAAACATGATTCAAAGAAGAAGAAGAAGAAATGTGGAGTGAAAAATACCTGAGTTCTGCAGTTGTGGTTGATCCTTGTACCATCATTCCATCAGCTTCCATGCCGGAAACGGTCACTACCCATCCTTCCATCTCCCCTGTCATCAGAACTGATGAAGCTTCTTCTTGGAAGAGAAGCAAAACGTTTTCTTCTTTTTACTCAAGGAAAAAAACGGTCCAGTTGCCTTTTGAAGAAAAATGCACCTTTGAGACAACTATGATTTGGATGACTGAGAACCTCTACAGACAGCCCCAAGGAAGTCTGGCAGAAGAAAAAAGCCTCTGTGGGGCTTTTTCGAATCATGTTGGAAGAAATATCCATCTGGGTTCAGTTCCAAGTGGGGAAAAAGACACTGGAAACATGGTAGCTGCTTGGAAAGATGGTTTAATGGTGGACAGGAGCACATGGGTTGAGTTCCTGAACAGAAAAAGCAATCACATGCTTCAAGATGTTGGGCGAAGAAAAAAAGGGTGTTGCTGAGAGTCCCTGAGTTTTTTATACCCTCTGCTGGGCCTCACCTTAAGAGTTTCCCCTTCCTGTGTAAGAAATGCACTCTGATTGGTGGTCAGACTCCCAGGGGGCATGCAGGGGCAACTCTGTAGGCTATCCTGAGTCCAAGTTTGCTTGAGCTTTGCTGGGTGATGATGTAATGAAAGGGCTTAGGCATCCCAAAGCCCTATTATGGCTCTGCCTGTAGATCTTTGTTATGTAGAATAGACTGGCCCAGGCTTTAATGGCCCATTGACAAAGGTGGGGGCTATTAAGAGTGAGTCTATTTCCCGCCTTAAAACATGTTTTTTCCATTTCTCATCCAGGGAAATATAATATTCTGCCTTTTAAATATTTCCTAAAATATTTCATTCCTCTAGGAGCGGAGTAGGTGCTAACTTCCTATAATAGAAAGCTGGAGTGGTTGCAGAAGGATAGAGGGGTGAGTAGAAAAGCATCAGTAGCCTCTGCCATCTCATATTGGGAAAAAGTCCACCCAGAAATGCCCAACCAATGAAATTCACATACTTCCAGAGAATTAAACAAAAAATCCCTAAGCCTCTTTTTCAATGGAAAAAAATGGCCCCTGTATGTAGAAGATAGACTACAGGAAACGGGAGAACAGATTGAGGATTTCCCCATTACATTTTTTGAAAAATAAATGCAAAAAACCATCTAAATATAGACATAGATATATAAAAGCCAGTTTCTAATATGAATGCTATAAATGTTATCCGCCACTGTTTCTTTGACATTATACCTATCGACAAAAATGCAAATAATGTCGAAGAAACAGCAGCAGATAACATTTAGCGTGTTGAATTCTCCCGCGTGGAATTGTCTGGCCAAGTTGTACCACGGCAAGATGGCCATGGTGAGATGGTCACGGTGAGTTTAGCCATGGTGAATTGTCCCATTTTGGGGGGGAAATGCACTTTGTAGTCTTGTGCCACACAGAGTCCTATTCTACTTTTTTATGGGTCAATTAAAATGTTCTGCCTTCTTTCACAGTCTTCTACTCCCCAAGGGCCTTTGATACATAATTTTCTTCACTGATAAAATAATCCTTATTTTGGTTCATTCCACAGTCAAACATATGTTCAGACTAGATTTGACATTTTTGTCTACCTATCGAGTCCTTCCCAAGGACCTGGGATAGTCAGATGATGTTGTTAGATGGTGTTAGAGGTATCATTGCAAAGTGTAAGCTGTTTGTCCATGGAGATTCTAAGTCATCCATGAAATGGTTGTTCCTTTTTCTAAAGGCAACTGGACTGTTTTTTTCTTTGAAGATGTTTTGCTTCTCATTTAAGAAGCTTCTTTAGCTCAGAGGATGGAAGCTGTTCCTTTACAATTGACTGATGATGGTTTTATCAATGCTGATGATGTTCAAGTGTTTCTCCAGTTATTTTGGGATTGCACCTAAGGTGCCTATTACTGTTAGTACTATCTTTGCTTTCTTTTGCCATAGTCGTTCTATTTCTATTTGCATGTCTTTGCGTTTTGTTATCTTCTCCAGTTCTTTCTCTTCTTTTCTGCTGTCTCCAGATACTGTCACGTCCACTGACTGGTCAGACTTTTTTGACTTTTTTTATTGACAATTGTTACATCTTGGGTGTTACGTGACAAGTGCAGAATTCTAAAGTCCCAGAGCACTTTAGCTTCCACATTTTATGATCATTATTATTAATTTCAATGCCACCCATCTCACTATCCAAAGTGACTCTGGAAGGTCCCTTGTTAACCCACTTAGGTGCATGGCAAGTGGCACATTGGTCACACACAAAAAGAAAGAGGTAGAAAAGGACATGCCACCTGTCATGGGGAAGAATGTGAAAGCTGCTTGGTTTTCTTCAGCATAGAAGAAAGGAGAATTGTACTTTGAAAACATGTTTCTAACTTACTGCTTCTAACATCTGTTGTAAGAAGGGAGGTAGACATCTACTTTCTAGCTCTTTTAAAAAAAAGGAGGTCATAGCACAAAGAGCCATGGTGGCGCAGTGGTTTGGAATACAGTACTACCAGCTAACTCACTGCTCACTGCCAGGAGTTGGATTCTGACCGGCTCAAGGTTGACTCAGCCTTCCATTCTTCAGAGGTGGGTAAAATGAGGACCTATGCTTTTGGGGGCAATATGTTGACTCTGTAAAGACAGGGCTGTAAAACACTGTGAAGCGGTATATAAGTCTAAGTGCAATTGAGATATAAGTATTTGCTCAAATGCTCTTTGTTCATGTTCTTTATGATACTGTAATAGACAGTCCTCAAACTGGGACTCTAGAACAAACTTTCCCAGGCCGATGTTCTCTAGATGTACTGGATGCAATACTTTTATAATTCCACGTGGGGTGGTTACAACAGCTAAAGACAGATACATATAGAGGTATTGCTTTAGAATAAGTTAGGGCAGAAGGCCCAGACTGCTCTTAATATTTTTATCTAGTCTTGTTGTTTCAATATGTTTGATTAAACTGGGTTTTCTTGTTTGCTGTATGGTTTCTTTGGTTGTCATAGACTTCCAAAGGATCTACACCCATATTAGATTGCATTCAGGTTCATTTGTTATGCCTTGACTTGCAAGTCATTGTATTGAAAATAATCTTTATTAAGTGTGCATCTAGCTGAAAGGCAATGCAATGTGGACAGATGATGTGTTGGATAGCAATTTTTGATCTGTGGTCTATTCAGTAGGAAACACAAGAAGACACTTTCTACCTGGATTAGCCTGACAGAACTCTGCCTATTAAGACCGTCTTTCTCTTCTAACTAAGGGGACCAACACAAACATTTCTCCCAGTAACTCCAGGCCTCTGATCCCACGACATTGCCCCTGTTCGATCTCCAAACCAATTTATTTCTAGCTCAACTGCACAGCAGCTGAAATGGAAGTAAAGCTAGCATTTTCTTTTGTAACGCTTTCAAACACTGCAATTCCAGTGATCTTGTGGGCAGTCCATGTCGCCACTGGAAAAAACTGCCTAACTCCACTCCCAGCTCCTGAGCATTACACGTCATTCATGGGAAATCCTGGCTTGAGGGCGTCAGAAATCAACTGCTTTTTGTAAATGTGCCCAGACATATACACCCTTCATAAAATAGGACAGTGTTGGCTAACATTGCGTGCCAAAAGCAGGGAGAGCACGGTGTGTATGTGTGTGTGTCATGCGCAACAAGCCCACACCCATAATGCAATGCACTCCCCCATGCATGCACGCACAACCACCCCCACGCTGCCCCCCCCACGCATGCATGCAGGCCTCACTCTGATTGGCCTGCTGGCCTGTTTTTCATCCTCTGAGGCTTCAGGAGGCTTTCCTGAAGCCTGGGGATGGCGAAAATGGCCTCTCCCACCCTCTGGAAGGGTGAAAATAAGCTAGCTAGCACGCACATGCGTACTGGAGCTGACATAGGGCAATGCCTTGCATGCCCTCTGATATGGCTCTGCGTGCCACCTGTGGCACGCATGCCATAGGTTCGCCATCACGGAAATAGGACATGGTGGTGGCTACTGATGTTATTTGTTTTTTATATGGGATGGGGGAGAGTTTTTTTAAACATCAAGATCTGTAGAATTTGGAACGAAATGGTAATTTATTGATATTCTTACCTCCCCATTCCCGGTTTTAGGTCAGCAGAAGTATAGAAGACTAGGGATTAACCTAAAATTGTTCCTGAGAGTTGAGGAAGTGAAATCACAGGCCATGTTCAAGGGGCATAAACAGTGGCTCTCCAGAGATTTAAGCAAGTATGTTCCTCATTATCTGGTAACTCATCTTTTTTGACTGGAAATGCCAGGGTTTGAACACGGGACTTTTTTGCACACAAATCATATGCTCTGGTCCTTATCTGCTTACATGCACATATTTCTTATGTTGAATATCCTTCCCTTTCTCTCTCTCCCTCCCTCCCTCCTCTCTCTCTCTCTCCTTTCCTATCTTTCTCCTGCATCCTTTTGGAGTAGTATATGGAAGAATCAGAATACTGTAAGTAGTCTCAGCCTCTCTATCCTGGCCACAGCAAGGATGGAGATTCAGGGGTGGGTTCTAACCTCGCCACCAGTTCACTTCCTCCCACGCCGCGTGGGCGCAGTGCAAAAAAAATGATAAAAAATCCCCCCCCCAAAAAAAGACTGAAAACAAGATGGCAATGCCTGCACATTATCAGAAATTCAGCTTCTGCGCATGTGCAGAAGAAAAAAACCTGGAAAAAAATTGGGGGGGAAAAAGATGGTGGCGTGCACAGACCAGAACCAGTTCCATGATGTCACCAGTGGCTTACTACCTACTCTATAGAACTGGTCCGAACCGGTAGGAATCCACCTCTGTGGAGATTGGATCCAATCCAAGAGCCAGACCCAACATCTCACCTATCTAAATTCAATGGCTGATGTCAGGGGGTCAAATTTAAGCTTTGACAGTCGTCTTTCCTCTCTGCCAGGAAAGATGGGAAGCCGCCATCTTAAATTTCTTGTTTTGTTTTCACACAGAAAAAGTCTCCTTGCAGGATAAAGCAGGGAGCTGCTATTCTCTCCTATAAACTGACACAAAGCACTCTGCCCTTACCTTGCATGGAGTGCCTTCTGCTTCCCTGTTTGGAGAAAAGGACAGGCAGCTGAAGCACAGTTGCCTTCACAAGCAACCACACTTAGAACTTTGGCAAGAATGGTGTGTGAATGGAGTCTGATGGCCATTGCTTTTCCTTTGAAGGAAGCGCTCGGCGGCGGAGATAAAGCTGTGCCTGCAAGAATATCTGGGTGCTTGCAGGTAGCCTGCGGATGGGCAAAGCCAAAAGGGCGGAAAAAATCTTGCTGGAGTCCCAAAGGACAAGAGATGCAACGAGGTCACATAGAAACTACAAATTGAGGGGCCAAAATAATGTGGGTTTTCTTTATCATGTCAGATTTATGAGTGTGTTGTAAAAAAGATGACAAGCCAATTCAGATAAAGGATGCTCTGGATAATAGGCTGGGGTGGAGTGGGGGTGGGTGAGTGAGTGGGGGAAAGGTCCAAGTTTCAGTTCACCCTCAGCGGTGGAAACTGACTGGTTGACTTAATTTTGATCGCTCTTTCTCAAGCCTGACTCATTTACAGGATAGTTTTGGGGGGGAAATTTGGTTGTGACAGCCCTTGGCGTTCCTGGAGGAAAGGGGAACATACGTTGAACAAATAATTAATAGATAATAAATAAACAATGAAGTAAGGAATGCATTATCTCCCTTTCCATTTATATTGGAGCAATTATTTTAACTGAAATAACGCAGGGATGGTGCTGTCTGTGATGAACCTTTTTCAGGTGGCCTGGAAAAATTATCTTCTCTCTACATGCTCTGCACAAGAACACCCTGGCAGATAGCTTGCCTGCCACAGTTTCCTGTAGCCTCTGCTATTGCCAGATCCAGAGGTGGGTTCCTAGCAGTTCGGACCGGTTCTATAGAGTAGGTAGTAAGCTGCTGGTGATGTCACAGAACAGGTTCTGGTCCGTGGATGCCGCCATCTTTTTGGGGATTTTTTTGTGGGGGTTGGGGGGGAAGATTTTTTTTGGGTTTTTTTCTTCTCTGCATGCGCAGAAGCCGAGTTTCCAGCACTGCGCATGCGTCGCCATCTTGTTTTCGGCCTTTTTAAAAATATTTTTTTTGCACTGCGCATGTGCGTGAGAGGAAGCAAACTGGTGGCGAGGTAAGTTAGAACCCACCCCTGACCTGATCCTATGGCAGAATTTGACTCAGGTGTGCCAAGCACATTTGCCTGCCTCCTTTCTATGAAATGGGAAATTCTAGGATGCGGACCTCATGAAACGCTTCTAAATACAATTCAGTCTTTATTTTTAAAGTGTTTGCGTGCATATTTTATAAATAACGGTATTGTGTATTTTATATTGGGTTGAAAATAAGATTTAAATGAGTTTGTCGGTAATTTTATTAGACATTGCAACTAAAAAGAAAAAAAGCTAATACAAGATTTAAAATTTTTTTAAAACAAAGTGCGGAAAAGAAACAGCAGAAAGAGAAAAAGGAAAAAAATAAGAATATAGTAAAGAAGAGTCAGTTTTGTCTAGTGATTAAAGCACCAGGCTAGGAACCAGGAAACTGTGAGTTGTAGTCCTGCCTTAGCTATGAAAACTCACAGGTGACCTTGGGCCAGTCCCTCTCTAGGAGGAGCAAGTTGTGTTAAATTGAGGAGCAAAATGTTAAATGCCACCTTGAATTACTTATAAAAAGAAGGAAGGAAGGAAGGAAGGAAGGAAGGACGGAAGGAAGGAAGGAAGGAAGGAAG
>JANHFT010002321.1:605668-616706 GCA_032467955.1 Pseudoxenodon macrops
CTACACGGACAACTGGCCTCTCTCTCTCTCTCCCTCCCTCCCTCCCTCTCTCTCCCATTTCTTTTGAGGCTTAGGTGAACCACACTTTTGCTTCTGAAAGTCCCAATCCCTAAGTCAGAACCCTTTGCCTATGTTACCTCAGTCATTTATACCACTTCAAAAATCCATACAGCTCAAAACATGGAGGCATATTGAGACCAGAGAGTGACTTGTTCAAGGCTACCAAGTGAACTCAAGATTGGGGTTTAGACTGGAGCTGTTCCTGGTTATTACACTGCGTGGTCTCCGAGCTCCTACTGTGCAAGTGTAAGAAGAGGGCACAAATTATAGCCAGAAACGTGGCCCTGAAATCCACTGTGCAGCTCATTTACACATTCTCGCTCTGACCAGCAGAAGTACCTTATCCAACTCAAATGGTATTCGTAAGCTTCCTGCTGAGCTGCCATCAAGTGGAAGGGGGAGAAGAGAGAGAGAAATATATAATCCGAGACATGCATTGAACAAAGGCTATTCACAGTTTAACTCTGAACCTGACCAAGGAGTGGCGCCCGAACCTTGGTGGGTATGACATCTGCACTATCTCCCTTCAGAGAAATTTGAAACTTGGTACTGGTAGTCCTTGACGTACAATTGGGCCCAACATTTCTGCTGCTAGGCAAGACAGTTGTTAAGTTAGTTTTGCCCCATTTTATGACCTTTCTTGCCACGGTTGTTAAGTGAATCGCTGCAGTTGTTAAGTTAGTACCTAGTTGTTAAGTGAATCTGGCTTCCCCGTTCACTTTGCTTGTCAGGAGGTCACAAACACGATCATCCCAGGACACTGCAACTACCAAAATACGATCCAGTTGCCAAGCTTCCAAATTTTGATCATGTGAATGTGGGAACGCCGCGATGGCCGTTAAGTGTGTAAAATAGTCATGTCACTTTTTTCAGTGCCCTTGTCTATTTGAACAGTCACTAAATGGATGGTTGTAAAATGAGGACCAGCTGTAATCTCTTGCCAGCGTCCAAGTTTTCTTCTGTCGGGGAAGAAGCTGTAGGTCTCTGCAATGCATATGGGAATTCACAGCTGAGGGAAACGTTCCAAACCCAGCCAGGATATTGGTAGGAAATACTGGGGCATAAATCAGCAGTGAAGAAGTATGGCCTGTAATTGGAGAAACCCAGTTCCTTTCCAGGAGCTCCAAATAGCGAATTTTTGATACCTGAAAGAAAGTAAGGACAGGCAACTTTGGAAATACTCAAGAGGCCAGAAAGGGAATGCCCAACCAAGGGCGGACAATCCCGGTGCTTTAAGACTTTCCCAAAGATGATGTCAAGGTCTGTTTGGCTTCTGAGCAGGCCTTGCCTTGGCCCTGCCATCTCAGCATTATGAGAGGCAGTGGAGGGAAGCCAGCAGTGAATGCCATACAAACAGGCACCTGGCTCAAAAACCTCCCTTCTCCAAAGCTCGTCAATCACCTGGGGGGAAAACACTGCAATTTTCCCAAATCAGAGCAATTTTCCCAAATTAGCCGAGACTTTGTTGTTATTACCCCCCATCCGTCCCATGTTTCCCCTTCAGTGATGGATCACACAGGAGAGGCCTGCTCAATTAATGGCGCTATTCCCCGGCATAGAGGAATGGGGTGGGTGCCAGGATTAACTCTTTCAGCACAGCAGAGGTGTTTGCAAGAGTTTGACTGCCAATTTATATTCCACAAAAGCCTCTTTTGTCTTGACAATTGGCAGTTCAAAAGTAAAAGGAGGATTCTAAGCTTTTATCCAACTGTGGGCCAGCATGTAGTTAGGAAAGGACTCAGTAAGTACTCTTTTTTCCCCTTTCTTAAAGGTAAAAATAATTATGAAAGTCTTTTCTGCAAACTTTCTTTTAGATTTCTTGAAACCAAGAAAATTAAAACCAAAACTGTTTTATTTGTCTGGAAATGAAGACATACATTTATTGAACACTAAAAAACATTATTTTAAAATGCAGACCCCTGTAAGGTTATCATTTTCGCTGTTTAAAGCAGGGGTGTCAAACTTGAATCATCATGTCACGTGACATATCTCGATTCCCCCCCTCTTTGGTAAAATGGGGGGGGGCAGCGCATGACGCATCCGGCCCAAGGGCCGACTTTGAAACCCCTGGTTTAAAGTTAATTTGTAGGAGTCCTTGACTTATGACCAAAATTGAGCTCAAAATTTGTTGCTCAGCAAGACAGTTAGGTTTTGCTTCATTTTATGACCTTCCTTCCCACAGTTGTTAAGTGAATCACTGCAGTTGTTAAATTATTAACACGGTTGTTAAGTGAATCTGGCTTCCCCATTGACTTTGCTTGTCAGAAGGTTGCAAAAGGTGATCACAGGACCCCTGGGACACTGCAACCATCATAAGTATGAGTCAATTGGCAAGCATCTGGATTTTGATCACGTAACCATGGGGATGCTGCAACGGTTGTAAATGTGAAAAATGGTCATAAGTCACTTTTTTCAGTGCTTTTGAAACTTCGAAACAAAAGGTATGTCCAGGACTATCGGTAGCTACCGATGTGTAAAACAATCTATTTCTGAAACACAGAGAGAACAAAGAAATATCTGGTTTTCTCAGCTGCAGGGAACAAACAAAATGAGGTCCCCCTTTGTAGTCCACAGTTGCTGTTATAACAACTACAAGGAAAAACGATTCTACTCCATTAAACCTTCAAGCGACCTGACAGAATGAAAGGCTATGGGTGAGGCCTAGCTACAGTTGGCATTGACTTTATCGTCCAGATGTGCTAAGCCTCCGAAGCCTAGAATTCTCAGCCTGTAAAACCCATATACATCTATTCTGAAAACAAATGTACTGTGTGGGATTGGATATACACCAGCAATGCGAGTCATTAGTGTGTTTTTCCCCCTCACTACAGGTAATGCTAGAGCCAAAGGCAAGTGGCGAAACAGCCCTGAAAAGGCCCAATGTGCCTGTGTGTGTGTGTGATGCTCAGCATCTCCTGTGGGACGTGTTCCAACAACGTACCGCAAAACTGAGGTCTGAAAAGGCTCATGAAAATGGAAGATGTTTGGTACTACATTCTCTTACTTCCGACACTACATTTAATTTTCAGCAACAGGATTGTTTTGTTTGCTAGTGGGAACACGACCTTGAACCAAGATTTTCTGTAGAGAGCAAGCTACAGAGTTAGGCCTGAAGAATACCCTGCTCATCTGCTTAATTTATAAGGCACCTATTTCTGAGGCAAAAACAGTAACAAAACAGCATGCATGGAGGAGAGCATAAAATGTGTTTTCATGTTGCTCACCCTCTTCCTAAAATTTCCAATTAAACAACACAATGTTTTCCCCAAATCTGAGCCTAATAATTACTTTATTATTTACTTTAATTTATTTTACTTACAATTCATATAAGCTATTCAAACTGACTCTGAGGTGGGCATCTCTCCCCACATTTCTAATCTGGGTTAAAATGAGAGAGATTAAAAACTCACCTTGCAAAAGTGATTATATAAAAACTGGGAATTAATAGTCAAGATACAAATAAAATTGATCTGCCATCCAGAGGGATAGTTAAGAGTGGACCTCTGACCAAAACCTCATGAATAGCCAAGCCTTCACATTTGTTCAGATACCATGTGAACAATTGGAAAAATACAATCCCTAATATTTCTCTCTATCACGCGCGCACATACACACACACACATCTCAATACAGGTAATCCTCAACTTGCAACCACTAGTTTAGTGACCATTCAAAGTTACAACAGCACTGAAAATTATTACTTCTGGCCATTTTTCACATTTAGGACCATTGCAGTCATGTGATCAAAATTCAGATGCTTAGCAACTGGCATGACAGTTGAAGTATCCCTGGGTCACGTGATCACCTTTTGCAACTGACAAGCAAAGCCAATGGAGAAGCCATTCACTTACAACCGTGTCACTAACTTAACATTTAAGTTAGTGTTAAGTTAGTGATTCCCTTAACAACAGGGGCAAGGTGGTCATAAAATGGGACAAAACTCACTTAACCACTGTCTTGTTTATTTATGGGAATTTTGGGCTCCATTGTGGTCATAGGTTCAGGAGCACCTGTGTTTAGAACTTTCCCACAAAATGACGACATGGCCATAAAGAGTAGTGTGAATACAATGTACAGTGTATGTCTCTTCAAATATTGAGGATAATGACTTTTCCCTTCTTTTACTGTGACAGACTTCACAACATACTTACACTGCTAGGACCATGCACTTTGGCTGAGACAATTACTATGTTCAAAAGTTAAATATAGAAAATTTAGTGGGGGGGGAGAAATATTTGCTAAATAATGAGGCAGATAACTGAGTTTGAATCCATCGAAGATCATCATTGCTGGGTCACACCTAATCTAAGATCTCATTTCTAATGACAACCAGATGGACATAGCATGCTGAACATCTAGAATCATATGTATATATATATATTCCCTGATATGATATCTAGAGGTATATTGGTGGAGAACCTTTCAAAAACCAGATATATAATAGAACTGACATATTGATGACGGAATAATTTTATTAGGACTACTAATATAAACATTATGTCAAGGGTTGTAACTATAAAGCCATATTCCATATGCTATTTGTGATCACAAGAGATGCACTGTTGAATGGGCATGTCCTATGAAGAAAGGTGGGAGGAGATGTTTATATTTAATCTGGAGAAAAGATAAAGCAAAACCAGCTGATAGCTATCTTCAAATATTGAAAGTGCTCTCATGAAGATAAAGCGAATTTATTCCTGTTGTTCTAGGAGACAGACCTGAAACAGTAAGTTCAAGTCATAAAGAAAACAATGTTAGGTAAACATTTAGAAATCATTTCCGATAGTGCAAGTTTTTCAACAGTGTACAGAATGAGTCAGACAATGGTAAACATTTTTTTCCTCAAGAGATTATTGGCTACAACCTTTCAGGGACCCAATATTCTGGACCAATAAGGGTTTTCTGTCTCAAATATATATATTTGAGGGCTCTTTTAACTCTATGGTTTGTCTTTGAAATGAAACACCTGGTGCCTTGACTAAAATTGAATAATAGCACTGCAATAATCACTGTAAGAACAATTGGGGAAAACATTCATTTTTTATGACATGCCACCTCAAACTTTTCTTCTCCAGAACTTCCTTTCAGTTTTGACTACTGATTATTCATTCCAAATATTTGACTGTTTCTTCCACACTTTTTGCTTCTAAATTCCCTCCAATTTCAATTTTTAAAAGTTGAATATCACAGGTAGAGAGACCTGACCAGGTGGACAAAATAATTGAAGTCTTCTGGGGACAAGATTTCCACTCAGACCTGTTTCTTGACTCCCCTGCCTCGATCCTCCATGAGTAAAAGAAAATAGTGATTCTTGCTTTGATCTCTACTACCCGAGAAGAAATGTTTTTCAGGGGCTGGAAGCAAAACACTATAATTTAGTACCAGACACAGGAAAGAATTGATATCTATGATTATAATGGCCCTGCATGGATAAGGTATAAATTCTTTCTTTAATTGCTCTTCCTTACTTTTTGCATATGCGTTCAGCTGCTGCACAGTCTTCTCTGCATTGTCCCATTTCCTGCCCCCTCCTCACCCTCTCTCCCATCCCAAGCAAGCTGCAAGATGAGGCTGCTCTCCTATTGCCATTGCGTACAATCAGACTCTTTGATCAGCCACACAGAAGGAGGGGGAGGGAGGGACAGAATCAAAAGAACAGAGATCTCAGTTTCTCCATGAAAGTCTTTCTTCTTTCCCCTATATTTTTTTGGTTCCTGTTCTCCGGCATCACTCGGCTTCCAAGCACTAAGCATGAGAGGGGCCAGCCTGCTGGGCCAAACTGAATTGGCCTTTAATAAGACCTTTCTCAGGATTAGCACTGAGGACAGGAGGGGAACAATACTTCTGTGCATTGAGGATTCAACATGGGCTGGAACTAAAGGAAAAGGAGAAATAGGAAAATTCTCTCTCTCTCCCTCTCTGTAATTCCTGTCACTTTAAGACACTGTGCAGCAAAAATTCATAGGGTCATGAATATGGATTAATTATCACTCATATTGCTGCTTTATGTTAAAAGTGCTAAAGCCAATAGCCTGGCAGGACACTATAATAAAAGCCAGCCAATCTACCCTGGTCCAGTTTCATACCTCATGTTTCACAGCTAGCAACCTTCAGTACATATGGTTCAGCCTAGAATCATGATGTCATTTCAGCTGTTACCATTTCCTCATTATGCTTTTTTTTCCCCCATCCCTTTTGACTTGGTTAACTCTTGGCTTTACTTTAGTTTTGCTCCTCGATGTCTTCATTTGTCCTAGACAGGTATGTCTGCCAACATGCCTGCACTGATTCATCACAGCAAGATCTGAAGGAACACGTACCAGCCTCTGCTCTCCTTGAGGTTAAGCTGCGATTAGAGCTGCAGAATGAAAATTTAACGAAAGAGTTTTCAGCTCAAGTTTGAGACTCTCCTGTTGCCAGGGGGCATGCAGATCAAGGTCAGTGCAGAAAAAGAACGGGTAAAGTTTGTGCCCTGATTAGTGCTGTAAAGCAGAGTATGAATCTCTATAATCACACATCACATAAGGAAGGTCGTTGCTCTGTGCTAGAGGACAAGCTTTGCATTCAGCGGATCTCAGAACAATCCAATCTCTGACATATCTAAGTAGGGCAGGGAAAGAGTCCAATCTGAAAAAAAAAGCCACTTCCGTTATTTCAGAAGGTACGTAGCAATAAGGTATAAGAACAATACTCTGATTTGACAGAAGGCAGACATGCCAATCAGATGTTCTTTGCAAATTAAAAGGCACAACATTTGAGGTTTAGCTTTTCTCTGGGTACTGTGACAACTGTATTGATGTCCTTTTCATCTATGGATTCTCTCCAGTGAAGCAACCAGGAGGTTTTGTTTGTTTTGTTTTGTTTTTGTCTTTCCAATGACACCTTGTATCAAGTTCAGCAAGAACAAAAGACATATGAATAGTTTCTCTCCAACAGTTGAGTCTGGTACAGCCAAGTTAATACAGGCTAGGCCCTGGTGATGGATCAAATGTTACAGTAGATGATGAATTTCAGTTAAGAGGTGGGGGGAGATTAATTAGAAAGCCAGCAATTGTTGTTGTCAAGCTAAGGTAGAACAACAATGGGACTGGGTGTGTGTGCAGGTGTCAGCTCAGCTGAAGTTAGCTAAGGACTTCCCAAGGATATTTCCTATTTTCTTTGCTTCTTCATGCAATTTAGTAATAAGCCTAGTCTTTGCAGTGTACAAGACTGTAAGGAACGATCAATGACATCATGGCCTGCAGAAGAAAACTAAAGCATGCAAGACAGATTCAGAAGTGTCTGGCTGAAACAGCTGTGAGTGAACAGCTGGAATCAGTTGGAAAGGAAAGGGTTATAGAGGCTGGAGCAGGGCAACACATGTAGTCCAGCTGCTCTGTTTCTCATTAACTATTCACAAGTAGGTAGTTTACAGTTGGAAGTGTGTGTGTGTGTTTTTTACAGCCAGGTCCGCCTCCAAAGAAATGCAGAAAGGGCCCAGGGATGCTTGAGGACTGCTTCCATTTGAAGGTCGACTGTTCCTACCGTTCCTGGACAAGAGACACTGTACAGCTTATCCTGCCATCCCCTCCTTAACGGCTTCTCAGCGGTAAGGAGAAAAGAGGGAAAGAACTGCTAAACTGCTTGCAAAACCAAAGCCTGATCTTGGAAGCACTTTGGAAGCTTTGCAGGTAGGACCTGCAGCACCGAGGACAACATGGATAAACCTCGCCCTCTCAAAAGCCCAGCTCTTCCGCGCATCCATGATGTGGCCCTTGAGCAATTGCCTTTCTCGCTCCCCCCCCTCTTTGGTCAAGCAGAAACACTGTCCCCAAGCTTCACCTGAGAGGAAATGTCCAAAGGGCTGCAGGAGAGCTGGGAGCGGGCCAAAACTGGCCAAGAGATAGAAGTTTCTCTCTCTCCCCCTCCACCCCTTCACCCTTGTTTTAGGAGCAATCAGCCTCAGCGGGAAGGCTAGTAATTATCATTCTTGACAAATGTATCTTGTCCTTTTATGTACACTGAGAGCACATGCACCAAAGACAAATTCCTTCTGTGTCCAATCACACTTGGCCAATAAAGAATTCTATTCTATTCTATTCTATTCTATTCTATACGACCATTGTAGCATCCCCATGGTCACATGATCGAAATTCAGACAGTTGACAACTGACTCAACTGTTTATGACGGTTGCAGTGTCCTGGGGTCACGTGGTCACCTTTTGTGACCTTCTGACAAGCAAAGTCAATTTGCAACTATGGCAAGAAAGTTCATAAAATGGGGCAAATTTCACTTAACAGCTATTTCACTTAGCAACATAAATTTTGGGCTTAATTGTGGTCGTAAATCGAGGGCTACCTGTACTAGAAAATGTTAACTCACATTTCGAGGGTACAAGTTAGATTTTTCAGTTATTGCCTCTTTCAGTGGTGTTTATTAAGTAGATAGTGTGTTTGCTTGGTAATCTGTTGGAACTGGTAGAAGTATAGTTTTGGAAATCACAATCCAGTTTCTGGGTTGTGAATTTCCCCGCCTTTCCTTTCCTTGTTTAATTATTTCTCCCCTCCCCCATTCTCTTTGAAGTGTTTAACACAATAAGTATACTGACACCACCACAATTATGATATTTCTTTTACCCACAGACTGCAAATCCTTTTCAAGCCACATTCTGAAATTGATGCTTGAGTTCACATATAGCTCTAAATCATGTTTTACTTTAATCATGATTTGTTGAACAAGAACCTGATTCATATTTACTTCTGAACTGTAAACCCGAGTTAATAAATTATAGAAGCCTGGCTTACCCATCATACTGTGCTAAAAGCAAGCAAACACCATTATATAGTATGTGTAATGAAGGAATTATAGTTAACTTTTACTGTAATTAGTGATGGAATACATAAGGCTTGGCTTGTATTTGCAAGGGGGAAAAGGAGAAATGTGCTTGCTTGGCAGCTGAGGAATATGAGGAAATTACTTTCCCAGACTGGTTCCATCTTTTGCAAATTGCAATTCTCAAGTATTGCTACTGCTTTTTTGTTTTCACAAAAAAGCAGTAGAAATACATTCTCATGTGCAAGTTTCATACTTTATTTACATTGTAAAAACTCTTGGTATTTGCTTTTTCTTGTATAGCTGATATAAAAATCAAGGTTGCAAGGCTAAATAGGAAGGGATAATGTCTATGGGCTACTGAACAAACAAGTGAACTTTATGTTATATGTTAGAAAAGCTGTAAATGCAATGACAGTTAACACTGCAATCGTTATGTCTCTTGAAAAGCCCACTGATATCAGAGAGTATCCTAGAAGTCCCATTGATGTAAATAATATTAAATATATATATTTTCTGTTTCATGAAATTAAAAAATGATTTTAGGATTACTTTTTTTTAACGCTTCTCATCTGTCTCACTACCTTATTTTAATTATCATGGCTAGTCTAGTGAAGAGAAGGACCAGGGGAGACATGATAGCAGTCTTCCAATATTTGAGTGGCTGCCACATAGAGAAGGGGGTCAATCTATTTTCCAAGGTACCTGAAGACCATACAAGGAATAATGGATGGAAACTGACCAAGGAGAGATTCAACCTAGAAATAAGGAGGAACTTTCTGACAGTGAGAACAATCAATGGAACAGAAGTTGACTTCGGAAGTTGTGGGAGCTTCATCACTTGAGACTTTCAAGAAGAGACTGGACAGCCATTTCTCAGCAATGGTGTAGGGTCTCCTGCTTGGCAAGGGGTTGGACTAGATGACCTACAGGATCTCTTCCAACTCTGTTAATCTGTCTGGCTGTCTAAATGATTGAAAAACTTGGGCAACAAGGAGAATAGGGTTGTTCATAGGGTTGTTTAGGATTTACAGTGGATAAACACAGAGGCGTAGACATTTGTATAAGTATGGAATATTATAGCATAGGCTTAGCGATAAACATTAAGGCAAAGGTTAACAACTAAGTAAGTGTGTTAATTTTTATATTAAGGAAAGTCACCCTGGAAACACAGGGAAGATAACAAGAGTCTCTTTGTTGGTGAGTTGTGCCTTTTCTTCAAAGACACTATCCTGAGTGTGGATCCACAGAGGAGAGAAAGCAGACAAACAGGTGAAATCCAGGAAGGTGGCTGCCATTGTGGCCCCATGCATGGACATGCACTCTCATGCGAATGTAAAGGCAGGGCGGTATAGCTTAGGGGTCACCCTAAGCTTGGGCCCCACACCCTCTCCTGGATTTTCTTTTCTTTTCTGCCTCCTGGGGCTGCCCCTCCTTTCTCGAGCAGTTCCCCACCTTTTCTATATTTTTTCAAAGACCTTCTTAGACAGGACAGAAGCTGCACACACCTGGGACCCTCTACTGCAGCTCTAGAAGTACCATTGCTCCTCTCTTCCTCCTCCATCCTAGTAATAGGAGAGGTTCACAAACTAGATGGGGTGGGCCTTTAACATGACCTCCTCCCAAGCAATCAGCTTCATGCAGGTGGGCCAAACAGCCACCTGCTTCTTCTTCTTCTGGCCTAGGCCAAAACCAACAACCAATTGTAATTCCTTCCACAAGCAGAAATATCTGTTAGGCAGCCAACAGATAATGTGGAGGTGTGGTGTGGATGTAATCTGGATTCCTAGGATGGAAGGAGGGAGAGAGCTGCATTCCAAAGGACCAAGAGACAGTGAAGTTCAGTTTGGTTGGGAGGAAGAAGGTCCAGATGGCTCCTCCTAGACGTTCTCAGAGTACATCTTTAATGATGCAAGTAGTTTCTTTAATTGGAACTATTTCTGTCAAATAGGGTGAGGAAAAAGAACCCCGTGGTCTCTTTCTTGGCTTTTGGAACCTCACATCAGGCCACAAAGAAGGAGGGTATGAAAACAACCAAAGTGGGAGGAGGTTGAGTTCCCCCACGATTATAGCTGATTACATCCCCCACATTATTATTATTAACAGAGTTGGAAGGGACCTTGTAGGTCATCTAGTCCAACCCCCTGCTCAAGCAGGAGACTCTAC
>JANHFT010002321.1:622592-634796 GCA_032467955.1 Pseudoxenodon macrops
GCAATTTGGCAGTTCAAATCTCACCAGGCTCAAGGTTGACTCAGCCTTCCATCCTTCCGAGGTCGGTAAAATGAGGATCCATATTGTTGGGGCCAATAGGCTGACTTCATAAACCGCTCAGAGAGGGCTGTAAGGCACTGTACGAAGCGGTATATAAGTCTTAAGTGTTCTTGCTATTACTATTGGTGCTACATTTGCTTCCTTTTGCCACAGTCATTCTATTTCTACTTGCAGATCTTTGCATTTTGTTATCTTCTCCACTTCTTTCTCATTTATTCTGCAATCTCCAAGTATTGTTACATCCTTATTATTATATTTTATTAATTTGTATTTTATTTTTGTGGGATGATGGACATGCATTTATTCCAAACGTGTTTAACCTTTGTTACTGAAGATTGACCCACTACCTCTTCTGGAAGTTGGTTCCAAGCTTCTACTATTCTTTTTTGTGAAGCACTAATACTTTCTAACATTACTTTTGAACTTCCCTCCTGTCAATCTGAGGTTACGCTCTCATTCATGTTTTTGATTTTTGCTTACTATCGAAAGTGCTGCCTTCTAGAACCTTATCACACCCTTAATATAGTTAAAGGTTTCGATCCTCCTTTCCCTTCTGTCCTCCAGGGTGCACATATTCAGCTCCTCCCATCTATCCTGATATGTTTTGTCCCCTGAGACCTTGTACCATTTTTGTTTCCCGTCTCTGGACTTGCTCAATATTATCAGTATCATTTTTTTTAAAGTGAGGTCTTCAGAACTGGACACAGTATTCAAAACGGGGTTTGACTAAAGCTCTGGGTCATGTAGGGTTTTACACGCAGCAAGTAACATCCTGAATTACAATTACTGTAGAACATTGTGGCCACCAGTACGATTCCCATATTGTAATGGCCATGTTACATTGCCTATCAGTATAATTTTAACTCTGTACACATAAATATTAGAAGATATCAGTAAAATATTCTTTGAAAGTTGAATAATTCATTTTAAAAATATGCTACGTCTTTGTGGGTGAACAGAAGGATAATATCATAACATGACTGCTACCTAATAAATTCAATTTATCTGAGGCCCTGGTAACAGTTGGTCTCTTTCCATCATATCTCAGTGGCTCGACTCTCAGTAGCAAATTGCAAGTATGTGGTGGTGTCTAAACTAACATTAGAGGTCTGTGATAGGCAATAGAACTTTCCACTATCAGATGGAAGTGTTTTATAAGGTGCTACCAAAGGATTTTGCTCATCAAAAATACTGAATGTAAATTCTAACACAGCTTTGAAAGTCTGTAAACCAAATGCTATAAAAAGGCAGATCGTGTGCTATTGCTTTCTCTACATAGCACAATTTGGAAATATGATGATGATGAAGCCCTTGCAAAGATTGTATTTTTGTGGAAGATGCCCCCAAAAAGGACTTGACCTAAAGGATATGGCTGACAAACTCAGCCTTCTTAAGAGAAGATAGTTTGGTATTATATGGAATTTCAAGACACAAATAATTCTCATTTAGGGACTACCTTATTTAGTGACCATTCATAATTACAGTAGGGATTGAAAAAAAGAACTTCACAACCAATCCTCACATTTATGACTTTCACAGTTCTGTAAATTGAAGGAAAGCTGAAGTCAGATCATGAACACAGTTACAGTTTCACTTAGAGACCGCTTTACTTAATGAGCAAGTTGCTAGTCCCAACTGTGGTCACTAAACGGATTATCTGATGTAATCCCCGTTATAATACTTTGTGAAGCTCCTGGAAACATCATAGCATATGATACTGCCCAGTGATCAAATTGCTAGCTTCTATGGACTAGGAACATTCTTTCTAAATACAGCCTACGTCTAGATATAAATTCATCTGCCCAATGATTGAAGATAGGCTGCTAAATCATTTTAGAAAGGACTGTTAGCAAACATACTGACTGTACTGTATTTCATCTTTAGCAGAGTGAGGATGAAGCAGATACATGCCCAGGAACTTCCTCTATTAACAACCTGATACTTAGGTATTAAATTTAAAAAAAGAAAGAAAAGAAAAAAGAAAAAAAAGAGGCAGCACTCTCCATTATGTTAAGTGAAATGTTTCCTTACAGGATATGGCATTTTCTCACCCATCCTGCTGCATCAAAAATGCAATTGCATAGGTGAGCAGAAAGTAGATTACATCAGCACTTTTCTGGCTTCTCGTCTGATGTTTAACCATAAGGATGAAAAAGATTGTTTCCCCTCCATCATTGTAAATTATGTTGCTGAAATGAAAGAGACCATTTTTCTGTATGAAAGGGCCGCCAAGCAACTCCCCAGTTTGAGATTCAAAAGGCACCAGAATAATGTAGCGCTAAGCGAACGCACTTTTTGCATCAGGTTCTGGTCCTTGCGTTCCAGAACTCAGCAGAAAATTGAACCCAACAAGCTTGAAATCTGTCCTTCCAAAAATTCAGCAGCCAGATTATAAAGAGCACACGCACTGAATTCAACTATCGCACCACAGGGCCAACCTGCAGGAAAGCTACCAGACCACAGCCTTCCAAGTAAGAATCTGAAGGTTAAATATTTATCTTGAATTGCACCCTATGGAAGATGACCATTTCACTTGGCCTGACATGGCACGATCACCAGTGACAGACAATGCAACAAATGGGCAATATGGCTGTTGTCTAAAATCACATTGAAATCTATCTTTAGCCTCAACTAAATGTTGTAAGCTATTAGCTGCTAAATGTTTTCTGGGGAGGAAGAGATTCCAAAGCTATGGCAGATACTCCTCTTGTTATTATTAGCATTGCTATCCTACATGTCTTCTGCTGTTCCCAGGTCATGCTTACTCAGCCTTCGCTCCTGTGCTCTAAGCCCTCCAGCCCTTGGAACAAAGCATAAGCCTCTAAAGAAATCCTCTCTTTGGACCGCATTTGAACCTTTCTTTCTGATTTGTCCGCCATGCAGCATATTCAATCCAAAAGCAAAGGCTCCCGTAAGCCTTGCAGATAGGGTGAGCTTCTAAAGCCAGTGGAAAAAGGGCAAGAAATGTCTCTCAAAAGGGCT
The DNA here is from genome assembly GCA_032467955.1 of Pseudoxenodon macrops. Lineage (NCBI taxonomy): Eukaryota > Metazoa > Chordata > Lepidosauria > Squamata > Pseudoxenodontidae > Pseudoxenodon > Pseudoxenodon macrops. The sequence continues at coordinate 625,635 of JANHFT010002321.1, forward strand.
GAGCGTGTTCAAAAGGCACCTCAGAATAGAAACTCTGACCAAGACCTATGCGCGCTGACGTCTTGTTTGGCTGCATCGATTCTCCACACTGCATGCTGCGTGTCATTCCTTCTAGCAAACGATCTGTGCAAGTGGAGCAGAGATTTACAATGGTTGACAGCCAGCCCCCTCCTCCCCACTTGTAACACAGTGTTCCCATCGATCCTCTCGGACACTGACACTCTGAAAATGAAACGAGTGCCTTGTTCCCATTGGCAGCCAGGAAAGATTCTTCAATATTCCTCCAAGCAACAAGAGCAGCAGCAGCAGCCACCAACCACAGCAACAACCCCCAGCCCTCTGCAGGAGCCCAGCCTGTGTGCCAACACCACATCACAAGCACCACAATTCGCCACGCCCCTCAGCAGCCACCACAATTGCGGTGACATCCAAACCGCCTCCAGCCATGGCAACCTGCCACCTGCTAGACTAGAGCATCATAACTTCCTGCTGCATCTCACCGTGACTTTTGCAACCAACCAACCGCACCGCACCCTCTGGCAATCGTCTGCTGCCGCATGGACGGGACAGTGGCAGGTTTCAGAAGGAGAAAGACTTTGAATGAACGTAGAAAGTAAGACTCATCCACAGAGGTGAATGTTAGAAATTACAATGAGAAGGTTATCGGCCTCTATTTAAGTCCCCAAGACGGAAAGGCAAAAAACGAAGGCAAGGTCACCAAGTTTATTTGTAAAAACAAAAGAAAACCCCAAGTGCAACCAATAAATCAAATAATAAATCATTAAAAAGTGCTTTAACCAGCAAGGTGGGAAAAAAAATATTTCCTATGCAAGAAATAACGTTCTTTGTGCTGCAAGTTTTTAATCGGTGTAATTGTTATATAGAATGCACAAGTAAAGCTTCACTTGATTAATCAATGCAGGACAATTATAATCACTAGAGTACTAGCTAAAAGGTTTGTCTGTTTATTTTCTGAGGCTTGCTTTGCCTCTGATGTAATACTGTAGCAGGGAATTTAAAGGAAGAGATTGATGGTGGCCTTTCCTTCCGCCAGTAAGTGGTAGGCTTGTTTATTAAATTGTAAATTATCTTGCATTCCCTTCTGTATCTCAGAAAGTTATCTACCTGCATATTCATTTAAAGGGGGTGGGGGGGGTTGCATTGGGGCTTGTAGGTACAGCAGGTCTGCCCAGAACTGTGGTCTTAATTGATTACTTAGTAAAGACTGCAGACCTACCATGCTGCTGTAATAGTATTGATGATTGATTAAACAAAGGAAGTTGGTTAATCATCTAAACATGCTTAACCTGCTTGACTATGAGTTATATGTCATTTGTACAATTTGTTATCTTTTTTTTTTTAAAGTTCTTCTGGGCCTCATTTGTTTAAATGCCAAGAATTTAAGTCTGCTCAGTCTGTAGTCTGGGGCTAGTAATACTTGATGCCATTATTGTTAGAAGCTGCAAGGGACATTCAGTGGCTAGGTTGCACATTCTGCCAAAATGTAGTTTTATGTAATGGTAGCCTGTTAATGAAGCTATGGTGGTTAAGTTTACACATCCTATAAGCCACTGGATTTATGCAACACACTAAGTCAAAAACCAGATGAATCGCCTGCATAGCCTAATGTGTGAATCGGAGCATTGGAGGAATAAAAGCAACCCGGATGGCCACTAGATTACAGCATTAGTTTACTTGTGCAAAGTAACAATGGACCTTGAAAGTGTTTTATAAACTGCAGTCTGTTCTAAAAATCAATTTAATCTATGAGAAATCACACACTGACATTTTCAAAAAGGTGTTTCACGATAAAAACCGGGTCCATTTGAACTAGTTGAGAGATTCAGTTTGGCTATAAGTAAGAATGATGGCCCACGGTGATGTACTCCTTCCTCTAGAAAACACAGGTCAGTTGCTGGTAGCCAGAGGGCCTTCAAGCATGGCTTCTACGCCAGGTTCCCAGTCAAAGGATCACATTTCCTCAAAGTCCCATGACAAAGCAACAGACATTTCAGACAAATTGCAATATGAAACTTTGTGCTTCAAATTTTTTTTATAGCTGGTTATGGGATCCACACAGTGCTTAATTCCTATGACAAGTAGGAATTAACCCCTGCGGATTTAGGTACATGCTCAGCCAGAAACCCCACTATGCGTAGGGCAGCTGTTATCTTCCATCTACAGTAATTTTACACCCAGGATTGAAACTCTAGAGGAAGACTAAGATACAAATGTAAGCCAAAATGGGTTTAACAGCCCATAGATAACAACAAAATTTAGGTCATACTGGACATGGGTATTTGTATAGGAGACATAACCCTTAGCAGATCTTCATGTTTGTGTTTTTATGACAACTGCATCCCACCAGTTCTAGATACAGAAGATGCATATCCATATTAAAAGACCTGCAGTGATTGCCAACTCAATTCAGGCACGATTTAAATGCTGGTTTTCACTTTAATACCCTCAAGCTGCTTATGATCTAGCTACCCTGTTTCCCTGAAAATAAGCCCTCCCCAAAACACAGCAGCAGCCATGAGGTGACCACACTCGCTGCCTCCTGCACCTTAAGAATAATAAGACCTCCCTGAAAATAAGACCAAGCACTTACTTCAGGGGTCAAAAGAAAATAAGACCCTGTCTTAGTTTTGGGGAAACACAGTATCTCAGGGACTTAAGGATGCATTTGAGCATATTCTTCACCTAGAATATGTCGGAATCAAATACGAACTTTCACGTACAGGTAGTCCACTCTTGTAGTTTCAAATTTCCATGTAGTTTCCATTTCAAGACCCTAATTTAACAAGACGAAAAACCCCCACTTCAGATGTTAATATTAGTTAATATCACATTGTTTTGGGGATTTTTGCTATTTTGTTATTAAGCTAAACAGTTGTTGTAAGTTTTGGCTCAGTTTACAACCTTTCTTGCCACAGTTGCTAAGTGAATCATTACAGTTGTTAAATTACTTTTGAACTTCCCTCCTGTCAATCTGAGGTTACGCTCTCATTCATGTTTTTTATTTTTGCTTACTATCGAAAATGCTGCCTTCTAGAACCTTATCACACCCTTAATATAGTCAAAGGTTTCGATCCTCCTTTCCCTTCTGTCCTCCAGGGTGTACATATTCAGCTCCTCCCATCTCTCCTGATATGTTTTGTCCCCTGAGACCTTGTACCGTTTTTGTTTCCCGTCTCTGGACTTGCTCAATATTATCAATATCAATTTTTTTTAAGTGAGGTCTTCAGAACTGGACACAGTTGTTGAGTTAATCTGGTTTCCCCATTGACTTTGCTTGTCAGAAGGTGGCAAAAGGAGATCACATGACCCTGCAACCGTCATAAATATGAGTCACTTGCCAAGTGTCTGAATTTTGATCAGATGGCCATGGGGATGCTGCAGCCATCATAAGCATGAAAAATGGTCATAAATCACTTTTTCCAGTGCCGTTGTAACTGCAGACAGTCACTAAACAAAGGTGGTAAGTTGAGGGCTACCTGCACAATTCCCAACTTCCCTTGCCTTCAGAAAGCAATTAAATTCGTATTGTTGCAGGGAGCTTTTTGCCTTTAATTTTGTTTTGGGCAACCATTATAGTTAGCTGATTGTTATCATCATTTCAATTGTTTTGATTTTCATGGTGTACCTCGCTGTATGTTGTCTAGAATCCATGTGGATTGATATGGCTTATAACTCTTGTTAAAGTAATGAAATAAATAAAGAAGACTCAACAGGATGACTCACATGGTTTGAGAATCATGATCAAAGGAAACAGAACTGAATTGAAAGAAAAATCCAGGGGAAGTACACGGAACATTAAAAATATTCGCATTAGCTCAGAAATCCAAGTGAATAAATTTGGAGATACAGTTGAGAGCATCTGGTTAAAATAAGCAATAGAGTAGTTAGAACTATCGCCCACCTAACTCACCTAACTATGGGGAAGAGATGGATAATGCTACAGATTTTTTCATAGAGGCATCAAAAATTAATATTGGGGTCCTTTAATCGTTCCAAAGCTGAAAACAATGCGCCGAGAAATTCTAAGAGGTTTTGGTTTATCTTGTTAAATTTTCTCTTTCAGAAGGTACAAGAAGGCACAAGAAAATCCCTTATTTTTGACTCCATGTAAGTTATGACAATAGGGAGCATGATGGCTCAGGGGTTAAAGCCACTGAGCTTGTGTGCTAGAAAGCCCAGGGTTCAGGACCTGAGCACCTCCTGATGATATGAGCTTTCACTACTTGCCCCAGCTCCTGCCCACCTACAAGTCTGAAAGCATGCAAATGCAAGTAGACAAATAGGTGCCACTTCAGTAGGAAGGTAACAGTGTTCTGTGCACTTCTGGCATATAGTGATGCTGGCCACATGACTACATTCTCTTTGGACAATGCCCTTGAATACAAAAAGATGAGCACCACCCCCTAGAGTTGGACATGACTGGACAGGAGAAATTTTTACTTTTACCGTTAAGTGGTAAAAAGACTTAGCTGTGGAAGTAGTGAGACAATTAACCATAAAGTGCTGGAGTACTTGATTTTAAGGAAAAATAAAACTCAGCCTAATGAAACACGTATTTTGGATTTCAAGAAGGTGAATTTTAATAGAATGGCTCTAATTAAGCTTCCATGGCAAAAGAAGCTATTAGGGAAAGAAGCTCACCATGAGTAGGAGTTTCCTTTAAAAAGAAGATTCTAAAAACAGAAAGACAAGCAATTTGAATAAGAAAAAAAGTAGAGGACAGCAGAAGAAGCCAATGTAGTTAAACACACACACACAAACTTAGAGTTAATCTGAAAACCAAAACTGATACACATGAGGTTCAAAGTGGTATAAACAGGTAGTTTGGAATGATAGAGGTGGCATCCAAAAGGCTAATGCTCAAAATGAGGTGAGATTGGTGGATGCTGAGAATAAAATGAGCTTCTTCACACTGAAAATGAAAGGGAGAGAAAAGAATCACCATACCAGCTGCTTAGTGAATTTGGAAAAATTCTACGACATAACAATGAACAGGCAGAACTATTCAAGTCACATTTTGGCTCAGTCTTTTCTGACAATGGGACACAAGATTCCCCAGACAATTGTGAAAAGCAGTATGAAAAAACAAAATTGAAGCTGGAATGATAGCAGGATGGTCACAGAATAGCTGGCCAAAGAATGCCTATTTGTCCAGAATTATTTAAATCTCCAAATGCAGGTTAATTGTACTTTGGATATTGGAGGTATTTGGCGATGATCTATTCTGGACAAACCTTCAGGCACTGTTTGAAGAAACTCCAGCGATCAGGTGACATACCAAGAAGATTGGAGAAGAGCAAAGGTCTCTGCCTTTAAAGAGGGGGGGATCAGGGATTTACTAGAAAATGCTTTGTAAAGAATATGTCAATTACTAGAAATCAACATGGATATATTAAAAACAAGCCTTACAAGACTAACCTTATTTGGACCAAATGATTTCTTTAGTAAATAGCGGGAATGTTTTAGATCTACCATATTTTGATTTCAGAAAAGCATTTGAAAAATACCCCATTCTGCCATTCTGATTAGGAAGTCAGATTAGCAAGAAGAGCAGTTTGCATGTTTTTCAGCTTCTGAAGATTGGATTGCTTGGAAAATGCAAATAGTGTGCCATAGGAGGGATAAGAAATGCGGTATCTAAGGAAGCTGCTATGGTCACAAACGTCTCCTATGGTGCCTGCCAAGCACTCTTATCCCCACTGACTTTTTAATGTTTTGGTTTCTTTTAATTAAAATAATAATGTGCAACATGGGCAAGTTGCAACATAAAGCGCCAACCCTCCATCATCATTATTTATGGTAATTACTCTGGTTTCCACATGGCCCCGGTAGGAATTCTTAGAAAATAAAATGGTGGGCACTTACAGCTCATTCTTTTGTTTCCAATTGTGACCAACTGCCCAGAAAGAAAGAAAAGGTACAAAAATTGGATTGGTTTTCCTTCTTGGTGAATGAATATTTGCGACTGGTCATGCCTATCCACCATTTTAGGAATAGACAACATCCTCTGCCTGGGAGCCATTTTGTGAGAGCACCCACAAAATGTGCTCATCAGCTTAAAAGGATGCCTTTTGCTGGACTGTAGGAGTATTAGTTTCAAGTACTAAAACATCACAGTCTGGAACTCATGCAAGACATCATTAATTTTGCTAATTAATGTGTTAATCACAAGGTAAGTTCATGCAGTTATGGTTTGTTTAAGTCAGTGTTTGTTGTCTTAACATTTTTATTTAGTTATATTTGAATTTTATAACTCAAATCAGTGTTTGTTCAAGTAGAGACCACATTATGTGCTAAGTCACAAGCCATTGATTTATAAACCACAATAACCGACTCTATATTTTATACTAAAACAAAATCCCAACAACTCACACATGGCTTAGCTCCATGTATATATGCAGTATGAAAAACTGCTCAGGAAATATCCAAACTTGCTGCTTAAACAATTTTGTTTTAGAGCATTTTTATATTGTTTTAGCAAGATGCTTCGGGCATTTGAACAAGTTGAATAGCTTTCTCTGCTAGTGTGTCATATCTGAACTCCCGTATTGACAGGAAAGTAGGCTTGAGCCAGCTTTTTTAAAATTCTGAAAAGTTCTAAATGAATGCCTCGACTTGGAGACTTGGATGCTCTTCGAAAAAGAGAAAAGAGTTGCAGAAAGAGGCAAGAAGAAATGGGTGTAAAAGCTGAACACTAGCAAAAGTTACTCAAGTCGAGACTTGGTAACTTCTAAAACATCAACAGTTGATCTTATCGCCCACCTCCAATTTAAATAGTTTCTGGTATTATTTTACTAAATGTTCACTTACCAGCATGGTTCTTTTTCAAGACTGCAAACTTGCTAATACATTTTGGAACTTCTTCATTAGTGTCTCAGGATGGCCGACTGGAGAGAGATGGGCAAAATGTGGCAGTTCCCATCAGCATTCTTCATAATGCATGTTGGGGAGTTGAAAATAGGGTAGGGCAGGAGGGCAGAAAAGGGGAAAATGAATTCTTGTAGTCAGGCTTCCATAGAGAGCACAAATGAATGTCCATGGAAAAAAAAGAAAGAAAGAAAGGTCCCACCCTGCCAATGAATGCTCCAGCTTCTAGTCACCAGAGAAACTCACAATGGGGCAGACCTTGTTATCAGCCAGAAAGGAAGGAGGCCCAGTGGCGAGCCTCAAAATCTGACCCACTTGTCTTGAGAGGTTAAGTTGGTGACACTCTTCTGACATGTTTGACAATGAAAAGCAGCTTGGCTGGGTCAACCCCAAAGGAGGTGACCTCTGACCCAGCATGAGGTTGCATCTCATTAAAAACATATATTTCCATTTCTGTATCGACAAGCTCGCAAGGTGCCATTAAGGAAATATTGCAGCCCTAGGGCCCTGGCGTCAGCTAGCAATCACCAGCCTAGCGGTGGAGACTCTGGGGTAAAGACGGAAGCGACAGTGCACTGTATAAAACTCAACGGTTGCAAGCATCACTAAACATTGCTTTTGCCAGGTAAAGACAACGGAAAGTGGGGTGAAGTTGACCAGGAGCAACCAAAGAAAGATGGCTCTTTGTTTCAAGTGTCCGTTTAATTAGTTCCAAGAAATGTAAGTGCTTCGTCGTTAGCTACTTTTCCAGTAGATGGAGAGACCAGGATTTAGACAGGTCAAATAATGGTCAAGCCTACTTGGTAGCAATAGTATTGTGCCAGTCACAAATCTCTAGGCCAGTTGTGCTATCCGTTCAGTCTTTTAACCTTTTAGTAAACTCAACATCAGAATGATTGGACTTCCTAATTCTCTACAGCTCCTCTCTTTGTAAGATTCCTACAAGGTCCCCAAAGCCTCTCTCTGTTTAATGTATGTTTTCCAAAGGTTTGCTGTAGTCCTTTTTGTGCATTTAGCAAAGGGATCTTTTGACATGCCAGGGAATCCTCTTATGAGCTTCACAATCATCTGCATCTTTTAAACCAACCCAAATGTTGTAACCACATCAGAACTTAATGACTTCAGAACTCCGGCCCTCTATTTAAAGCATGCTGCCATTCTGCTTAATCTATTTTTCCTGCTGCTAGCTGTATGCTTGCAAAACTGCCCATACAGACTTCACTGAGCAACCACTGAGCTTTCTGCCTCATCTGATATTCACATGTTGTGTCTAGCTATGCCTGCTGTGGCATATTATGAATGGGCAACCCATCCACCCTAGCAGGCATAGTTTCCATACGTGCTTTCAAAATTCTAGTGTATCCACTGGCTAAAATATCGGGGGGGGGGGGCGTGCATTATTATATTCATACTATTGAAACAAGAAAATTATATAAAGAAGCTGCTAGAAGGAAATATCCCAGGGATGGCTGGATTTCAAGGTATGAAAACAAGTTTTCTGCTGCTGCAATTAAATTACTTGAGCCTAGTCTTTGACATTAAAGGAGAGGGGGGAAATTAAAGCGTTCGCATCAACATGAATGAATAAGTAGTCCTAATAAAACACTTTATATCCATGCTGGAAAGAAAATTCTGCCTCTCAACAGTTCCAACACCTAGAATACATTAACTCTGACTTACCAAACGTGAAGGACTACAACTGCCATCATTCCCAGCTACAACATCACCAATCTGGAAGGTACCTCAGGATGATTGAAACAGTTTTGTATTTAATCAGTGCTAAGAATCAAGAAGAGAAATTGGTTGCTGCTTCATCTTACAAATGGCTTTTCCCATTCCTGATGTCATCTCTATGCAATTAAATTTACCAAGTTCTTGATTTCCCATTGATAATACCTGTCTTTAATGTGGGACAAAAGAAGACGCTAATTAGAAAAGAGCAAATAAAACTATATTTTCATTTCAGCCCAAGAATATAGATGTGCAATCATACCACTTTTTTGTTTCTACATTTGTACAAAACATACCGTATTTTTCAGAGTATAAGACACACTTTTTCCCCTCTTATAAGAGGCTGAAAATTTGGGTATGTCTTATACTCCGAATATAGCTTTTTCAAACCTTTTTTTCAGCCCTAACAAGGCGCTGGTGAGTGAAGCGATCTTTGCAGGCTTTTTTCATTGCTACTCCCTCAGAAGCTTTTTTTTCAGCCCTAAGTCTTTGCAGGCTTTTTTCATTGCTATTCCTTCTAAAGAAGTTTTTTTTCCCCCAGCC